>CAKALG010039221.1:0-15446 GCA_916700815.1 Helicolenus hilgendorfi
ACCCCTCCCCGGCTGCCTCTCTCCACACAATGGCCGCTTCTCTGCTGAAATTTCACGTTATTGGATCCCGGGCCTGGAGTTTTGTCCTCCCACAATGTCCAGGCAGCGGAGCATGCTGCAGGGGAGACACACTCTGCAAGCTAAAAGCTGGAAAACCATTCCTCCTTTCATTAGCATCAGAAAAGGGGAGAAAAGCCCCCCCACTCCTCCTCCTCCTCCTCCTCCTCCCCACCTCTTTTTTCCATCGACCCTTTTCCTCCCCATCTCTCCCCTGTATCAAAACCGGAGGAAGGCTGTCAAGCTCGGTCAAGCTCCACTAGACCACTTTGGTTTGTAGGACTTTTCAGGAGGGGGGGGGGGCAAATCATTAAAATATCATTGGGAAAATAAACACAAGCTACTTATCCCAATCCGATTCTATAGATTATCCTCCAAAAGGAAAGCAATCACTAGGAAAGTAGAGGAGGGGAATGGATGGTGGCGTGAAAAGCTACTCTGGGTGTGACTCATTATCTATTCTTACTCAAATGTGTGGCTATCTTCAACAGCTGTTATCTTAGAGAGAAAATATGCTACTTTTATATTTCCTCAACAGCTTTAGCCTCACCTAAAACGCAAGAAGTCTTCATGTATTCAGTGCAGATCAACTTGCCCCAAAAACACAAGTCCAAGGCTAGTAGATGTAATGTAGCAGAAAAATATGTAATATTTGAATGCAAAGTGTAATCCACCACAAACAAAAACCTAGATGGCAACTTTGGAGCTAAAGTTATAAGAGGATAAACTGGTGCACTTTCCTTTGCCTTGCTCACGCCTCATTGAAGAAATAAATAACATGCAATCTGGGACTCGACCGTCGATTCCAGCAGTGCATCTAATCTGAACGGTGCAAACTAGCCGGCCAATTAGCCACGGTTCAAATCCCCTAAATAACCAGTGGCAAACTCAAGGGCACGGACACACTGAAAACAAACAGCAACATGACCCAACATGGATGCAGTGCAAATTATGACATAAGGCCAGAACAAGACGCTTTTGAAGGCGCTGTCGGTTGGCCATTAATAAAACAGAACTAATAACGGGGCCTGCAGAAAACACCAACAGGCAGCCGGCTACGTTAGCTGCAGTGAAAACTAATACGTTGGCTATAGAAAGAGAAGTGAAAGAGAAATTTTGCCCTATCTCCTCTCAACACCTCAGGCTGCTGGTGAGTCATCTCCCTCACAAGAACATTCAGCTTAGCTACCAACTGACTCAGGAAAAAAAAGAAAAAACAGAACAAGCCTACTCTGCTGCTGCTGCTGCACCACACAGCGATTCTACGCTTCAAATTTACCACCATCCTTTTCGCCGAAATACCACCTAATATGACGGCGAATTAACTGATCACAGTCACTTCTGGTAGCATCCGTCACAGACAGGCAGTTAGTGGGTCAAATTAGCCTGTAGCCCAAAACCAAAGATCAGACCTACAACAGCAAATGAATGTCAAAGCTGCTCGCTCACACGGCGTTTCTAACATTGATTTTCTAACCAACCCCTCTATTACTGGATTGGGCCTGCAACCCCAACAACAATGTTCTAGGTGCCGCTGCGCCGTGGCACTATAAATCACAATAATCCCACATGCGTATCAAATGCCAAAAAACTATTCTCAAACATCAATCAAAGCCACATATTGAGATGATCTTAATTTGAACCACAAGCATTTGGGAAAATTAAAACCTTGCGCTTGCCATTACCAAAAAGAAAAAAGAGGAACCGCAAACTTCGACTGCTGCGTCTCGGGTCTACTTTGATGTAAGAGTAGTCCCCAGGGACCCGAGCGTCTACTCGTCATAGTCACTCTGAAACCGAGGGGGAAGCTGAGGGAGCGAGGCAGCCGTCTAGCTGTGGGAGAAACCATCAATACGTCTCAGGCGCAACTTGGGAAGGATAAACCACCAAACCATGATGATGGCCCATGGATGTAAAGAGAAACTGCTATGACAAGTTGTGAACCAGCACAGCATGCCTTGTTGTTGGGAGTAACATAACATTATTATCATATCAGAAACCAACCTATCAGTCCATCTTGAGAATTTGATTCACATTCAATCAGCTTTCCATACAACCTCTAAGATTCAGAGGAATCAAGAGACACTTTTACCAAGCAATAACAGTCAGCTCCAAATGCTAAATATAGCTACTAGACAGGACAAAATCTGATCAAAAGTTACTGAGCAGATAAAAATATATGTTCTTACATGCCTCCAATTTGAATCCTATTTGAAAACTTGACTCAGTAATGATCTATTTGATGACATAAAGCTATGATCCAGGGCTATATCTCTCCCAGAAACACATACAGATGCCAAATGTTCCCAGAGAAATAAACACACACTGTGTGTGTGTGCACACACACAGAAACCCCTTCCTGTTTTCAAAGTGTTTGGAAACTCAATCAAAGACACAAGGTTTAGGATTTACATCTGTGCCCTTTTATGTCTGTGGCCTCGCAGGAAAAGAACCATCTCGGCCCAGCTGCAGCAAAGAGCTCACAACAAGGCCCAGCCTTCAGGCTCCCGCATGCAGCACAACTGAAAACAATATCCACGATTCAGACACTTAGTGCTAAAAGCACTTCTTAGAGGCATCGAGATATGGACATCAGAGGGCCCTGCTTGACAAAGAAATAAAGCCCTGCTATCAGGATGTCACGAAGGAGACACAAAAGAATCAAGTTTTTTTAGTGTAGGCCTACTTATGTCCACGCCATGTCTTTGTCTTAAAAATAAGACATTTTCTTTGAAATACGCTCTAAACACACTGCTGACATTCACGCCAGTTTATGCGTGCTCCTAAAATACTTGAAGAGGAAATGAAAATTATAAGAGGGAAGTGGCTCGGGTTTAAAATACACAGGATCCAGGCCTAAATCTGGCCATGGGAATGGAACAGTCCACCACTATACAAGGCCTGTTCAGTTTGTTGGCTTGTCTCAGTTACAGACGGTCCAAGCCCTCTGGTTATACAGAGGAGCATTGTCATTAATCACACAAACAATACGACAGCAGACACTGGGGCATAAATACTCTGTATGCAAAAAAACTTTTGGGATTGTGCAACCTTAAGTAGCTAAATAAGGTGAAAAAGAGAGATTTAATGTAAAGACACTTTGATTTCTACAATATGTACATCTAAATCTAATTAAAAAAAATGTGAGCACATGCCTAGCAACCAGTCAAGTAAAACGCTGTTACAAGCGCCCGTATGTATATTTGTCAAATAACACATTTTCTCTGTAAACCACCGTAGTCACAAGCGACACTTCCCCAAAAGAATACAGAAGCAAAACCAAAGATGTGTTCAGCTCAGCAGACTTTGTCAAAGGCAAGATAGTTAAAAACTAGGCCAGCTAGTAAAGCTAAGTGTTCATGGAGGTCACATCCAACAACTGACACAATAACCCCAAATAATACCACCTATAAAAAAAGGTCCAGGAAATTATTTAGCTTAACATAAGGGCCACAGGATATAGGCAATTACCCCCGGCCGTAAAGCACTGGCCCTAACAGCTGAAGTAGCTGTCTCCCTTTGTCGTTTCAGGACGTGATGGGGGTTGTTTAGGGAGGAATGCGTTTGGAAAGCTCTGCAACAGGAACGGGAGTGCAAAACAGCCCTCAGGTGATAAGATCACGACACCCACATTGGCAGATAAAACGCTGAGCTGTCAAATCAATCACACAGATAGGAAGAGGACACAGAGAGGAGAGGAATCACCTGACTGGCAACAGACAATAGCACACAACTGCAGGAATCTAAAACAATGAGGCCATACCCTGTACACATTCAGAGGAATATACCGACCTTCACCAATAAGATGAGGGATTCATTTTAGCAAAAGCAGTCCGTAGGCCCGTACAAACTAAAAAATGATCACGTATATCATGTATACAATGAGAGTATCTACAGTACACAGATAAAAGGCACCAGCACAGTGCACCTCAACAGACTCCTGCCTCGGTTGAGATAAATATTTTAGATAAGCGTGACATTCAGCAGAGAGACTGCTTGCACATACTTTCATAAATCTCCCACTTCTCCCAGCACGACCATAGTCCTCGTTTGAAAAATTCACACTGGCCTTACAACACACCACCACACACACACAAACCAAATTCTGACGAGGCTTTATGTGCCTTCATGTCATTTCAGCCTTGTGAACATAGCTGCGCCGAGGCCAAGTAACATGTTCTCAGCTAAGGGTGTGCTGTGTGTGTATCTCGTCACACATTTTGTGGAGATTTTCAAATTAAATGTTCATGATGCGAGCTACAGGAGAACACACGTTTTTCCTTTAATCACGTTTGTACGTGGAAGCATCAAGTCAAAAATAGAACCAGGATTTATAAAAAATGTTAAGATTTAGCGAATAACTTTGGGATGCACCGATCCCACTTTTTCAGTCCCGATACAGATAGCGATAACTGGGCTTTGGGTATCGGCCGATACCGAGTACCGATCCGATACCAGTGTTTAATTCATAAGCTGTATGCCTCACTGTGTGGAAGTGACTCTGGGATCATTCTATTATGTGTAAGGCAACATCAGGCTTGACTTAATCATTGCTTTCCTAACTTTGTGAAACAAAATGTGACCAATACAAATATAGAAATACTTAATTGTTATTTATTATTAAAATAATAAATCGTACACCAGCAACTTGGTAAAAAAAAATCTTCAAAATGAACAGGAATTACAACTCAAGTGTAAACCTAAACCTAATGCGGCAACAAATTGGTCAAAACTTGATCAGGAATTCAAATTCCAGTATATAATGTATTTAGTATATAAACATAGAATTGAATAGATTGACCCCATTGTCACCAATATCCAATCCAGCTATTTGAGTCAGTATCGTCCCGACATTCGATCCAGTGTCTGTGCATCCCTAAAATGACTCATCAAAGATCTGAATTCATCTCGTTAACAGAAGAGAGCACAATCTGTGAAAAAACATTTTGATTATCCCTGAATGATTCTATAAAGATATAAAAATAAAATACCTTTTTTTTGTGTGAATAGCTGGGTCATTATAAGAGTATTTTAAGCTCTCTTCAGCAAATATATAACAGCTCAGGAGGCAAGGGCTCTGTATTATGTTCATAACTCCAGTACTATGAATCATACAACAGCCAGAAAAGGTGGTGGAATCATAGCAACAATGTTTGGATCGCTTCGCCATCTTAGCTGCTTGCCATCATCATGCAGTGTGGAACAAAACCCAGCAGCATATATACTGTATCGTGCACACACAGCTGACGATCTGTCTGGCTAGTAGTTCCCAAAAGAAATGGGGCCTTAAAAAGAGTCCCTGAGGTTTATTGCAGGGAGCCCCCAGCAAATTCAGGAATGGTTTCTCTCACTTAGAGGTTGGCACGATGAGAAAAATGTATTGAGGTTGCACCCTTTCCCACTATAGCATCAAAACATGCTAGGTTATTACATAATTTCAGCAAACATCATGATAAATGCTCAGAGATAAAACAATATGGGAGTGAGTGGTAATCTATTTGGTGTGGCTTGATAGGAGGAACTCCAAGACATATGTTACATAAAACAAAAAAACAGTGTAGTTCAAGGACAAAAGCTCTCCACGCATTAAATCAATCATTTAGGCCAGATAGACAGAAAAGGGGGGAAAAACATGGGTGTTTCCAACATGACACTGTGTAAATGGCTTAAGAGGGGACATATGACTTCCTCTGTGACAAATAACATTATCAAAGAAAAAATCCTCTGAGATAAGTGAGGTTGAATTAAAAATAAACAGCTTATATAGACTGAGCACTGGTGTTTACGTGCTGTGCATTTTGTACAGTAAACGCAGCAAAAATGTGCTCATTGTGTGATATCCGTCGGTGCAATGCGAAACAAGTGTACAGTGCTGTGAATGGGCAGGCAGGTACTTTATGAATGGAGAAGGATCATGTGACCGCAGCACCTCCCGGAGCAGATATTTCTCACTGACTGTCAACAAGCGCACACAAGGGGGATCAGCCCATTAAAACAATACCCGACAAAAAGAGACTCGAGAAATGGGCGCGACGTGTACAAATATATATAAAACAACCTCGTGTGTGTGTGTGTACCCGATCGTGAATTGATCTTGTGTGTGTGTGTGGTGGGGATGATTTTTTTAATGTGACTGCGACGCCTTTTTTTTAACGCGTTTTTTTTTTTATGAATGGAGATTGTGATATGTAAATGAGTGCGATTGAGAAAAAAAAAGAAATGGCATCTTTCAGCTTTTATCAACGTTGTTCGCAATCGACTCGGAAGGGTTTATTCATTAAAAAAGAAAGAGATATATAAAACATTTTATGATTATGATCCGAAATCATGGCGGACAAACACATCTAGATTGTCCAATATAAGGTTTTCTAACCATGATGTGCTTATAAAAAAATCATATTTAGATAGATTATTACTGTGTATACATCTATATAACGAGTGATCCCTCTTTTAACTTTTATTATAACGCCATAATAATCCCCCTGTTAAATAAATTATGTGCAGGCAACCATTCATATACCTATAGTGGCCTAATATGAATCCTACATGTTAGCAAGCTGGAAATATAACATTATTAATGGGTTTTTTTATTATTTTTTACTATGTTGTCAGACATTATACTCGTATTAAACTCATAATGTGTAGCTTTTCTATTAAAACTATATCCAAAACAAACCTATTGTTGATATTATAGTAAAGTATAAGATGATGAAATAGCAGCAGGTTATAGAAATGTCATTGGGGGATATATCTTTAAGATATGTGAGTTTTGCAAGATGTATATGTGTATGAAAAATGGAGATTATTATGTATACTCACTCGTTGTTTGGATTTGTTGAATCTTCACTCATTTTTTTCCTCACGGGGATCCAAATCCTAGCAATAGCATCGACGACGCAGTGACGGCGGGATAAAATACCACAAATATCACCATTTTTCCTTCACAATGTACAAATTAAGCCCTTATTTCGGATGGTAAGTAACCGATGTACAATGTGGGGGCATTGCCTATAGATTATAAGCGTCCCCTTGATGATGTTGTGAGGGTAAAAAGCCCCAAAGTAAGTATATATGAAGCTAGCTTTTAGCTTCGCTTCCTCTGGATCTAAAGGTTTAAATCGAGAGGAGGAGGAATGACAATCGTTGATTCATTTTATCCTCCCTGGAAGTAAAATCCGACCACAACAAATGGGCCATCATCCTCTTCAACAAAAAAACACACACAGATCCAACAAAAAAATGCAAAAAAAAAAAATAATAGATCCTCAAAAGATGTTGTTGAAGGCTGTAAGGTTTGGCAGGTTTGGCTGTCGAGCATCCATTCGCTTCCAACTTCAGTTGTTGTCCAGGACAACACTTGAAAAAAAGCAGCCGCGGCGGTTTGCTCCAACGTCAACGTGTCCGAGTCATTTACCAGTAAAGGCATCCACACAAAAAAAACAGGGGGTTTTCAATATCAAACACCGAGGGCGTAAAGAAAGTAAAAGCAAGCGATGGTGATGGTTTTCCTTGAGAAGTTGCTGGACATCTGCTTTAATCAAACTCCATTTTCAACTCAGGAGGAGGGGGGGGAATGAAACATCGGAAAACTGGGCGGATGTGTCGACCCCTCTCTCGCTTTGAGAAAATTAGATCCTTCCGCGACGTAGTAAAAACACAACACTCAACACTCGAAATACGCTCAACCTGCACTCACTTTATCGTGTCCTTTTAAAGATTAATATATATAGCACTAAATGGTGTAATCTTTTAGTCATATATAATTTCTTATAGTTTCTCTCTCCCAAAGTTGGCTTAAAAAGTAGTCCCCCCGCACTTCCCAAAAAGAAGTTTCCTCTTCAATCACGCATTGATACTGAAGAGGGAAGCGTCTGTGTGATAGCACGCAAAGTAGAATCTGGAGGAAGGACTTGGGTTGGCTGAGACACACACACACACTCGGCCATTAACAATTTCTGTTGTTTTCTTTCATTAAAGCACCACGATAGACCGCCCCCCGAACCATTTTTAAAAAATTGATGTGAATTTGTGGGGAAATGCTTTAAAAGCACGCAGCAATGACTGCTACTGCAGCACGTGGGATTACATTAGATCCCCTTCACGATGAAAGCAAAGGCAGTATTTTTTTTATCTCAAGGTGGGTTTATTTTTTATTATTACTCAGTTATAATACATGCATGCTAGAGCTTCAAGCCAAAAGGTATACGTGAAAGAAACAAAATGTTTTCTGAAACATATGTAACCTATTCTATACTGTATATGTTGTTAATGTAAGGTAAAGTGAAAGAAACAAAATGAGGATGTTTTATGAAACATATGTAATGTATATGTTCTTAATATGCCTGTATGTATTCTTAATATGCATGTATATATTCTTAATATGCCCTTGTACAAAGTATTTCCTTTTATAATTGTAATATAACTTATTATTTAATTGAGCTTCCCAGCAAAAAGCATTTCACACCATTGTACCTGTATAACCGGCGTGACAATAAACATCTTGAATCTTGAATCTTGAATCTATATTATACTATACTCTGGGGTGGATTAATGTACAGGCTGCAGCCTATAAGGGCCCCATGTTTGCAAGGGCCCCCCAGATTGGCCAGATTATTTTTTATTATTTAGATGTACTTCAGAGAAAGAAAGAAAAAAACGTACTCCTATTGGTACATAAGATACATTAAAAAAAAGCAGCTGATTGGGAAGATGTTGGCCACATCTACCCAATCAGCTGACCTTATGAACCTGGCCCCATGATGATGTGACCAGGTTAATATGGTGAAATTGCTTTTCAAATAATACATCACTGCTGGACAGAATAGCAGTATGATGAAAATATGATCATGGAGCACAAAAACGAAACAGCTTTAAGAATACCATGATCAAGATCTACTAAAGAAAATCCCTAAATTGTCTGGATATGTCAAGGTTTAGATTGAAGGGTGGGGGGGCCCATACAAAGAGTACCTTAGGGGCCCCTGACCACCTTAATCTGCCACTGACTATATTACTATTCCATTAACCCTCTACAACACCTCACCTCTGTCTAACAGAGAACTCTCAGCTTTATAGATTCTGTCACAAACTCGCTCCATTCTGTTATAGTCCTGTAATAATCTTGCAAATGTGGAATCTGCACATTGGTTTACTGCCTCATTTAATTTAATTTTATAGAACAATTATAACCTGCACAGTTTTCTTATGTATAGTATGTCATTGCACACGTTGCTATTGTATTGTATATGGTATGGCTGTGTATTGGCAAGAATCTGGCGATACGATGCGTATCGCGATACATTTCGATACTGTAAGTAAGGCGATATATTGCAATTTTTTAATCAAATTTTAGGAAAACTGTCATAGTATAAAAAACAGACCACAATCTTTTTGCAAATGAAATAAATTATTGACTGAGTTAATATTTGCATGTGAACTATTAATTAAAAATCAATAAGGTGTTTTTGAGAATTGATACAGTACAGTACATTGTGTATACTATAGATATTATCTCTAGTGTTGATATGTATATTTTTTGTATATTTACTGTCCCTGTGCACTGTCTGGATAACCTGTTGTTGTAACACAAGAATTTCCCTATTTGGGATCAATAAAGTACATCCATCTACCTAGTTTGGAAATTACAGTGTGGTATTCAGTAATGCAATAGCCTATAATGGTAAATAAAAAATGAGGCATGAGATTATTCTCCACTACTTAACACAAACAGGGGTTTTGATACAAGTAGAGTTAAAGCTGCACCCTAAACTCTCTCCAGGAAGCTGGAGCACCCTCCAAAATAAAACACCCTCAGAGGGCAAATAGAAACATGTAGGCCTATACACCTATGAATCTTATTTGCAAATGTGTTAAAAGCCTTGCAGAGCAAATCGGTGGCCTGGTTGCGTAAGACTTAAATGCTATTGGATTTTGGTGCTGTGTGGAATGGCAAGAGATCAGGCTAAATGATTCTGCCTGGTTGTCATAGTGACAGCATGTTGTGTGAGAAGTTTCTTTGTGTTTCTCTGGCTTTCATACAGCTTGTGCCACACAGCCTTATGTTGCAGCCATATAAAACATCCCTCTGTGTCACTGTATACAGATAGCCCATGTATGCAGGACCCCCCACATGTGCAGCTCTGACACATGTTGTGCACGTCCTTTTGGTATTTGATTAGATTTCCTGTCTGAGGTGTGTCATGCTATCCTGATTACTGCCTGAGAGCAAAGGTGAATTGTCTATTGGGATTGTTTTCTCAACAGGATGTCTGATATGAATGTCATGTGTGCTTAGTTACATAACAATATCTGCATTTCTAAAAAGTCTCACATTGGGAAATCAAGTTGCAGAAGACTGTCTCTGTCCGCATTTAACTAAATGTCTTCACTTCTTCCTTTTTGAATTGGGTTACCATTGTCATGATCGAGCTCACAAGTCCAACTAATGTGTCCCTTGTTTCAAATGGAGCAGAAAAAGCAATGACCATGAATTTTCCCACTAGCTGCTTGTATCCTTTAGAGTATTCAGAGTTCAGGAAGTCAGCCTTCTTTCTCATCTCACAAAATGTGGATGGCCTAGTGTGCATTTCCTGTGTTTTTCACACACTGTAGTGTACTTAAACAAGGCGACAGGATGTTTAGCTCACAGAGGCATCCCTTGACTTCCCTCACTAAGTGCAATCAGGGTCATCACGATTCTCTTTAAGATGGCAAACAAGCTAACATTCCAGTATTGCCAACGAGCGACCGCAGGATAAAGGATGTGTTTAGCTCAACACAAACCCCATTCAGCTGAGTCCAACACAAATAGAACCTCGCTTGACTTTCAGGAAGACGTCTGAAATGATTTGCAGATCATAGTCTGTTGTGATTTGGTCACGGTTCTTAATTTTTAGTAATTACTTTAGTAGGCTACTGACACTCATTTTACAAACTTATGCTCAAGCTTTTCCTTGGATTTGACTTGTTGTGAACTTGAGCGCTTTCATTTCTGACTTGAAATATGAGTTAACACTTGAAATGCATAAATGATAGCTTACTTGTGTCTTTGTAATGTTGACATGCCCTTACCAAAAATAAGTTATTTCAAGTGTGCTATTAGTATACTTCTTTTAAACTTAAAATAAGTTTACTTTTTATGTACTTATCAGAGATATACTTAACAAAAGTATACATAAGTATACTTGGCTCATACTGACAAGTATACAGAAAAGTCTAAGTATACTTGGCTCATACTGACAAGTATACAGAAAAGTCAAAGTATACTTGGCTTATACTGAAAAGTATATAGAAAAGTCTAAGTATACTTGGCTCATACTGACAAGTGTACAGAAAAGTCAAAGTATACTTGGCTTATACTGAAAAGTATAGAGACAAGTCTAAGTATACTTAGCTTATACTGACAAGTATAGAGAAAAGTCTAACTATACTTGGCTCATACTGACAAGTATATAGAAAAGTCTAAGTATACTTGGCTCATACTGACAAGTATACAGAAAAGTCTAAGTATACTTGGCTTATACTGACAAGTATACAGAAAAGTCTAAGTATACTTGGCTTATACTGACAAGTATATAGAAAAGTCTAAGTATACTTGGTTCATACTGACAAGTATACAGAAAAGTCTAAGTATACTTGGCTTATAGGCCTACTTGTACTTAATCTTTTGATAGATATACTTAAGAAATGTATAAGTAAGTATTCTAATAAGTATTCTTGCCTTATAGGACTATAGAAAGGTATACTTGGGTTGTAGTTGTGCTTACTTTTTGATGGAGTAGCCTATTAAAGTGTGTGTTAGCCTGTTTAGACCTGTAGGTGTGTAAGTTTGGAGAGGATTGTAATGCTTATTTTGAGTGGTCGTTTGCAGATGATATACAGAATGTGATTATTAACTTGAATCAACAAATTGAAAATTCACAGACAAACTTGTTAATATGAGGTATGAGATATTTTCAAAACTGGAAATTCACCACGAACAATGATGCGGGACAAACTAATCTAGTTTACGGCTAAAAAAAAAACCCAACTCAGAAACATCTCTCTTTTATTCAGGATAGCACGGGAGATTCATTCCTCGTATTGGACCATGATGACTCGAATCAGATGACGAGTTCAAAACACAGGTGATGTGATCAGCAGCTAGCAACGCAGGCCGCCTCTGGTCACAAGAGCAGAGAAGTGAAGGCCTCTCTTTGTACAGCAGCTATGGAAGGGAAATTCAGTCTGTGTAGTGTGCCACCATACAGTCTGCAGAGACCTCAGGGCAACTAGCGAGAAAGACTGGCTGATGATGGCTGATGACAGCTCTTTGTAAATAACCTAATATCAGGATCCTCTGCCTTGTTTGTTACCCCCGGCCTTTTTGTCAACATGTTAAAGGTGATTGAAACTTTTGTTAATGTGTGGACTTCCAGTTTTTCCGAGTGGTTCACATTTTTAAAAACATACACCTGTAGAGCGTCTATTCTCAGTTTGTCTGTGGGACCCCTCGGACGGTGGCAAACTGGGCCAAGAGGTGTGGCTTAAACAAGAGGTGCTGATTTTTAAAGGCCTGGCAGCGGAACACAACAATGCACACCTATGATTAGTGTGGGCCTGGCCTCGGAAGCCTGCAACTTTTAGGCACGCTAATTGCAGGGTGGTGAGTAGGAAAGGTGTAGTGGCTGGAGGGGAAGGAAGTGTGAGGGCCTTCAGGCATGTTTGACTATGTGCTGCTGTGTACTCTGTCTCCCTTTCTGACTGCGTATATATGCATATGACCAATGTGGAACTAAAGAAGCAAACATTTACTATATTGCTTAATCGTCCTCAGAATACTGGTGGAGGAATCTTTGAAGTTATTTAAGCAGCATGCATGAGGGGATTTTCTTTTTCAAGATTTTGTTTCAAGATTGTCTTAGAAGATGTGGATAACTAGATGAGTAAAGTGTGTCAAGCTTAAAGAGCCGGTCTTGTGACCGTGCACAAGGATGTTGGTTCAGACGGAAGGTCATTATGGCTGCAAAGCCCTTGAGAGAAACACATCTCTGGGATTGTTTAAGTTGTGTAAATGGTTAGAATTTGAACTATGTGAGCATCCAAAAACCGCACTGCAGTGTGCTTTACAGGGGGAAATATGTTGTGCTTAGAATGAACAGAAACCAAAAGTGCAGCACTATACTTTAAAGTAAAATTTGTTTTTGTTTCACAGCTTACATTATACATTACATGGGTAAGACAGTTTGTCACCCCACTTTAGATTTGCTGTTAGGTTTGAAACTAGACTTGATCTGCCTGCCAGTAAATTTGTACCAGTCGCTAACGTCTCAACTACAAAAATGGGAAACTAAATTGGTTTCAGCTGCAGTTAGCTTTCGCAGCGCTCAAGACTCTGTTACTTCCTATTGTTTGCCTGTTGTGCGTGGGCTTGATTGAAACCTGATCTAGCCGGGGAAGCTGTGTTTAGGGTGAGGTGGACAGGCCTTTGTTGCTGCCTGAGGGGTGTTTATTTGGGCGGCTTCAGTTGGCTTCCCTGTAATCATCATCCAGCCCCACAGGATAGAAGGGATTAATGAATATGTTGGAGGGGAAGTTACAGATGACTATTTACCATTCTCATGGGGATGAGTAGGAACAGTATGGGAGAAGTTGTGTGTGTGTGTGTGTGTGTGTGTGTGTGTGTGGGCATGTGCATGCTTGTGTGGTTGTGAGTGTGCATTTATGTATATCAGAAAGAAGCGAGGAAAAAGAGCAAGCTAGAATTTTATATTATCATGATCTCATATTGGTTTTTAAAGGAGTAGTTGACGTTTTGAGAAATATGCTTATTCGCTTTCATGCCAAGAGTGATGTTAGCAGCCGATTAACTTAGCTTAGCACAAAGACTGGAAACAGAGGGAAACAGCTAGCGCAACCAAGCAATAGCGTAGCACATAACCTCCCGCATGTGTTATTTTTACTGCTTAGTTTTTGTACGGATTAAACAAATGCGACACAACGTGTTTATAAGTGAGCTTTAGAGATGTTTATCGGCAGGTTTTGTTATTTTTGGGCAGAGCCACGCTAGCTGTTACCCTCAGTTTCTAGTGTTTGTGCTAAGCTAAGCTAACCGGCTGCTGGCTTCTTACCATACAGACATGAGAGTTATCTAACTCTTGGCAAAAAAGCAAATAAGCGCGTTTCCCAAAATGCCGAACTGTTCCTTTAAAGGTACAGTGTGTAGGATTTGGCGGCATCCAGTTGTGTGGTTGCATATTGCAACCAACTGAGTACCCATCCGCTCACTCCTCCCTTTCCAAGACTGCTGTACCGTGAGCCGCCAAGTGAAAAACCGTGGTAACGCCATTCGCCTCACTCAGAGGCCATCCTTACCATAATAACACTACCTTAGGAGCAACGGAAGTCAGACAGGCTGCTGGCGGTACCACGGTTTTGCCCTCTGCAGCTCACGGTACAGCAGTTTCACAAACGTGTCAGAGAACCATGGTGGCTTTTAAGTAACGCAAAAACGTAGTGAATTCGCTAGAGCCAGTGTTTGGTTTGTCCGCTCTGGGCTACTGTAGAAACATGGCAGAGCAACATAGCGGACTCTGTGAAGAGGACCTGCTCCATATAGATAAGAAGGGCTCATTCTAAGCTAACGAAAACACAAAGATTCTTAGTTTCAGGTGATTATACACTAATGAAAACATAATTCAGAATATTATATTCCATTTCTGCTCATAGATCCCCCGAAATGTTATACACTGTACCTTTTAAGCAATACACCTTAAATATACAGAGGTAATAAAGTTAGTTTGACTTTGTAAATATTTTTTTTTTAACATTTACATACTTTGATTTTCCAACACTGCAAATATGAATTTAACATAAAGGCTTTTTCCTTTAAAAAAAAAAGATGAAAAGACAACGATTCATTTTCACTGTGAAGTTTTCACTGCTATGTTTCCATTTTGCATCAAACGAGAAGGAATCAATGACTGTAATACCTCTGAGTCAGACATGACTCCTCATATTACTCTTTGGAAAAGTGTTCAGATGTATTCCATGTTCCCAAAACATCCCTTCATGCAAAACTACTTACACACACATATTTGGATATGAAAATCTAGTAACAATAAATTGCCCCCTCCCCTCCTCAGCTGTTTAGCCTCCATCCCCATCCCCATCCCTCTCTTTCTCTCCCCTATGGCCTCCTCCACTTAATCCTCCCGCTCATCTGGGAACCACCAGCACCCCTCCATGAAGAGACGCATTGTGCCCAGATTATTTGATTGTTTTCAGATGTTGAAGCTTTCCTACACAAAAGGGGAAGAACAGGGTTTGTCCAAAAGCCCTAGGCTACTTGGCCAATGGATGGACACACAGGGAGGAGGGTGGGGGGGAAGGATCGGCGCAGGGCTCAGGGA
>CAKALG010039224.1:0-26385 GCA_916700815.1 Helicolenus hilgendorfi
GTGGGCTAGCCAGTGGGGCATGCTCACACGCATGCACATGCACTAAAAGCACGCAAGGCCTGTCCGGCTATGTCAACAAGGTGAGGAGAAACTCACACAGAGGGAGAGCGACTTCATTCTCTACTCAGGTAGACATTGCTTCTCTATATCTTTACATAGCAAATAGTTGTTTGATTCTATATTAATACTCTGGCTATCAAATTTAGCACCTTTAAAATTACATGAATGATGAATAGATTGCAAATTACTGCAATCAAATCTCTGCTGATCCTCTCTAATTTTTCATATAAATGAACTGTCAAACACTCAGAGTTTGGAGAGAAACATCAGCAGTGAGCCGACTTCCTCAGCCAGAGCAACAACAAAACAAACACACCAGCATACTAATCAAGGCTGGCAAACAAAGAAACAAGCAGAAATCCACAAACAACAGATATGGACACACACATGCTCCCATCAAGCATTCCCCTTGTGCTCGGGATTCATTATTCAGGGACTTGGAGCAGCAGCTCGACTGAGTTAGAGCATCTGCAATTCAAACAGGCCAGAGGTGGAGCTGAGCAGCCCGTCTAACGTACCTTCAACAGGCCCCTCACGCACACACACAATGAGACGTGACCGGCTTACCTAGTGAGAAAGAGGGGTAAAAAATAGTGAAGCAGTTGAATTAAAATTTCATCAACTTGACATCTGTGAGAGTCCTCTGAATGACCGTGCAGGCCTGTCTGCATGTCCGCATACACACATATAACAACCAACACACAAATACAAAGAAGGAAGCGGACTTCCAGACTTGATAATAAAAGGCCGCGACATAGAGAACAACGGGGTCAGTGTGTCATGTCAGGATAAAGTAGAATTACCGCCTCTTGTTGTATACCTCCGCTAACCAGTCAAGTTGCAGTTTACATCCATGCCTGTCCAAAATGTCATCACTTTTTTATCCTGTTAGATATTTGGGTGAAATTGTTATAACAGCATATACATTAATGAGTTATGGCCAAAAAACGTGTTTTGTGAGGTCACAATGACCTTGACCTTTGACCACCAAAATCATTTCATCCTTGTGTCCAAGTGGACGTTTGTGCTAAATTTGAGGAAATTCGCTCCAGGTTTTCCTGAGATCACATTCACAAGAATGGGAGGGATGTGAGGCCACAGTGACCTTGACATTTAACATAAAAAATCAAATCAGTTCATCCTTAAGTTCAAGCGGACGTTTGTGCAAAATATGAAGAAATTCCCTCCAGGCATTCCCGAGATATTGCATTCACGATAATCGGACAAACGGACAACCCGCAAACATTATGCCTTCGGCCACGGCTGTCGCCAGCGCAGAGGCGTAAAAATAAAAAAATTACTATTTGATTTAAAAAATATATCCACACTTGCGATTGAGAGTGCATTTAAACTAGCAAGACAGCAGAGTAGTTTGGACAAATGGTTGAAATACATAGCTATGGATTAATGGTTAAAAGAGATGGCTAAAAGTAATGGAATAAATGGTTTGAGTAGAACTTTCCGGCCACGGCTGACGCCGGCGTGGAGGCAAAACAAAAGGCCATAGACAACACAAACATGCTTGGAGTCCCACTGCCATCCATCCCATCATGCATTGTAGTCAGATTGGAACATGAGATTAGATATTTGGGCTGAACGCCATCTGACAATGAGGAAAAAAACTGAGGCACGCTTTCTGGCTCAGGTGTCAAGCTCTTAAATATTACAGGTGTAAACTCTGCATAGGCTATTCTTCGTATGCTGGCAAACACGGGCAGGCACGTGTGGCTGCGTACACACACACACACAACACAGGTGCTAAGGTCGTGCGTGGGCTATATCTGCCTCAGGACATCCCTTAGTTACACAAAGAGTCTCCAGCATTTAACACCTGCTGTCACAGATGCTGGCCCATACCTGTCACCTCCCACATGTCTCCCACACACACACACACACCATATTCCACCTGTGTGAGGACGCCAATATCACTTTAGAAAGGCAAAACATTTCCTATTTGTCTCCATATCCCCGCACACACTTTATGTCAACAATCCCCATACGACCCCATTGTCATTACAAGACATTTACCCTCACATGTTGATCAGAGACAAGATCACGAGAGAACTGGGGCGTCATTAACCAGATGCGGATCAAACACCGGCTTATAAAAAAGGGCCTCGAAGATGAAAACAGCATTAAAACACATTAGAAGATAAACAAACAAAGCCAAGAGTTTCATAAGCCGACCAGATGGGAGTTAAAATGTGCCATAAAAAAAATATACAGGCCCGAGTGTGATCTCCGTGCTCCCACATGACAGGAGACAGGACTTTCCATCCACTGCGGCTTATCCAATCTGTCTTCCTCCCGTCTCATCACCAGAGCTTGCAGGCAAACAATTTACATTTCACCCCGAATGCGCTCACACGGCGTTCATTATATGTCAATTAAGCCTCTGCTCGGCGGACGTAATGAGGAAGAAGAGGTTTAAACAGATAAATAAATAAACACACAGATAAATAAGAAAGGGTGGACGGGGAATGGTCTCGCCAGAATCAAACGAGAAACAAATTACACCCCAAGACCACTTATAAATATTGGAGTCTTTGATCTCCACACCGATTCGGTCTGTTGGGGGGGAAATGATGAGTGTGGACTGTGTATGCCCCAGGCCACGTTATTTTACAGAGGAATTGAGGCAAAGCTCACTGTTAAAGAATGCAGAGATACACGGTGCGGATCACAAGCCTCTCTGACTAAGTAAGTCCTGCCAGCTTTACGGGCCTAAATTGCTGACTCTCTGCTGGAGCAAATGTGGACTGATGATCCCACCAGGAGAGAGAAGAGGCTCCTGAGGCAGAAATGTGTTGCTGGACCCTTATTGGTCCTTTACGCATCACTAGACCTTTTGTAGATTATGGCTGTACGCCTCTGGACAGACCCCAACGCAAATAAATCTCTAGAATTAGAATGAGGTGCTTGTATTTATTACAATAGATCGACGCGTATTTACTAAAATATCAATCCTCAGACATAATCACATGTTGATCACTTAATTGTTGCAGTGGGAGCCACAGTTCTGCCATACCTGCAGGCCAGAATATCATTGTTGGAAATATGACTACAGTACTTGTATATCTTATGTGAGGCTTGTTGAAGCTATCAGGAGCCATCAAGCCTGCCTGTCTGTCTGCGGTCTGGTTGGTCCTAGATGAGCACTGTGGTGTGGGAAAACCCCAGGGCAGAGGATTAGATGGGAGAAAAGGGGATTTACTGGTTAAAAGCTGACCTCTGACATGCATACAACGGCCTTTTGATTCAACAGATCAGCTCATTCTGCTCTCTGGACTTTGCAGTCACGCTGTCACTTAACCAAAGTCACATTCACTGTCATGGCCGGACGGGATAAACACAGGTTTATACGCGGGTGGGTTACGTGACCGATGCAGACGGTCGATGCAACAGCCTGGGACGCTGCCAAGAACGCAGAAAGTGTGATACCGGCGTTACGTCAGCCCCTGAGACTTAATGTGTGATACAGTCACAGTGTTCCTCGGATAAACTGGACCAAGTCAAAGGTGAAACTGCAGGCTCCCATTTTGATTAGATTTCCAGGTGCACATTTAGTTTTTCCAGCTCTAACCTACACGTTTCCAGTGTTGGGTATCGCAATCGTAGTCAAAGCTAATTTGAGCTCTTTCAACATCAAATTCAAGAATTGTTACAGTCTGTCTGCTCGCCATAACTACAAGAGTATCAGGTTGAGAAATAAATCACAGAGGGGGTTTACAATGAAAGGCTACCTTGCTGGTGAGCTACTCTGCTCTCTGGTTTCACAAGATTTTCAGACTTCGCAAATGGATGGCATACCTCCACAGCTCGAGCACTCCCGGGGCCGCGCTACTCAGCGAAGAATCAATCAGGGACATTTCTTTTACATATATATCCAAGTATTGCACTCCACAAATGTCTGGTTTTGATTCTTCTGATGTGTGTGTCTGTTTTATGTTTCACAGGGGGAAGTCAATCAAATGTCACTGGCAGAAATGCAAACTATGTGGTGGGCCTATCTAGCAAAGACTTTCCTGCTGACTAGAGCATCTATTTGAGTGAAGCCAAAAATAAATCAACAACATAACGGAAACAAAAGAGGACTCCGTTTGGAACTGACAACTTTAACCCTTTAAGAGCAGACCTCCCACGGGAGATCTGTGTTTGCATGATCCTGTTTAAATCAATGTAAAATAAAAACCATAATAGCTAGAGCATTCATTCTTTTTGCAGCAGAAAGCCATGGCTTCTGTCTTTTGCATAATCACGCTGTACGCTCTTGATCAGGTCATTATGTTAGATGAGAAACTATCACCTTTGCACTTGATCTGCTCATAAAAATGAGCATATCTCATAAACTAAAAAATTTGCATAGTTCAAATAACTTCTGGAGTGTTCAGAAATATATTGTTCACGGTTTCTACATTTAAAAATCCTTTGAGCAGACATCCATTTGAATGCTGATCATTTGATACTCAGTATAATTAAATTTGAAACTTTTCATCAGAAAAAAAGGCGTGCGTTGTTTCCCTCAGAACTGTATTCTTAGCGGGAGTCAAAAAGCTTTTAAAATCAACTTTCAGATCACTAACACATTTTATTGAACCACAGCCAATAACAACCTCAAAAACAATGTCTTTAATTCTGTCTAGGTGTCAACTTTGCCTACGCAGCGCTCAGCTACTCTGTGGTACTGACCACAATGAGAGAGAACAGCACTCAGCGAAGTCTGACGTCAAGTGAGCAACAGCAACCTCTTTGTTTCTTAAATCTCCTGTATGTGTGTTCACTCCGTCTATCCTTATTTGTTCTGCTCCTATTGTCAAACTGATAATGCGGTACTTGTCTGGCCTGTTGTCAAGGCAGCAGCAAACTTACAGCACACTCATCGCCTTGGCAACCGGTCAACCTGCACAAATAAACTTGGCCAGATGAGTGATAAAGAAAGATGGAGCAGAGAGAGAGAGAGAGAGAGAGAATAGCAGAGCTCTAAGTAGTTAAGCTGGAACAAC
This sequence comes from Helicolenus hilgendorfi, assembly GCA_916700815.1. NCBI lineage: Eukaryota > Metazoa > Chordata > Actinopteri > Perciformes > Sebastidae > Helicolenus > Helicolenus hilgendorfi. The sequence goes on from CAKALG010039224.1 coordinate 5,064, forward strand.
AGAGACACGATTTGTGCGCAATAAAAGGTGATGATGGCTTCAATGTGATTGCTGAGGTAACTCTTGTCAGGTGTCTGTGTTACTGGCTCCCATTTCCATCCATCTTAATCCAAAATGACTCCATGTCTGGGCCTTAAAAGTGCATGTCATCATGGTACTTTATATCCTCCTGTCTGAACTGGCTACAGCATGCACCATGAAAATGAGCTTTGTGTGTTTGAGTTCAACCTTTGTCACATTATGTCATCCATCTACCCATCTGTCTCTTCAATCTGACTTGACTGAAAAATAACTTTTAAAATAGAATATGCAGAAACTGGAGCTGGACCAACAAATCGGCCAAGGTGACATATCAGTGCAACACTGTTAAACTAAACTACCTCAGAACAGCACTGACAAGTATATTTCCTGCTATGAAATGTCCTGCTAGCAGCTTCAAAGAATATGTATGGCCAAGAAGTTAAGGTCATTTGTTCGTTCCATTGCAACATCAGTGCCCAGCAGCAAAGCTATGCTTCCTCCATTTTGAACTGAAAGCGACTACCAGACGCCAGTAAAACGTCTGCCTAAACAGTGCCGTACAAAAGTAAACAAAATTATGTCCATTCTGTTGTCATATTCTACCGAAATGGCCTGTGTTGAACAATAAAATATTATTAATATAATAAGCGATTTCAGTCCAAAATGGCGGCAGCGACTTTTGTCAAAAAAACACCTGAGTTTCGTCTCTTTGCTGTTACCTGGTGGTTGGGTATACACCGATTACATTACTTGACCACCGCCCCGAACATCGTTTTGCTTTTTTTATAGAAATAAAGCCCATTTAGTTCATTTTCACATTGTCTGACGACGGACGCTACAAACTGAAAGTGAAAGTGTCTGCTCCTTACAGAGTCTCAGCACAGAGTAGCAGGAGTCAGATTTCACACGCGTTACAAGAGAGAGCTGACAGACAAGACGATGGCGGAGGATTTGATGTCAAAGTGAAAAGCAAAAGCGCCTATTTGGCAATACTTCAGATTTAAACCCAATGCTATAAGGGAACCATAACGTTAATGAGGCAATCTTCGGGCGGAGGATGGAGCAGTCACAACCGGTGTGCCCGGCAAAAGCCTGTGACATTCCTAATAGGTATTTTGTCATAAAGTTTTGGAAAATTCAAATTCTGACTTGATGATGATGATAGATAAAAAGTTAAGCGATCACCAAAGTGATTGCAATTCATCCTGCGGGGAAACATGAATGTCTGTTTCGTAGTGATCCATTGAAACGACATTTCACTAAAAATTCCAAATGTCAATCTGATGTTGGCGCTAGAGGAAAAGTCACCAAAGTCAGTACAATTCATCCTACGGTGATCATGAATTCCTAATTTTGTGCCAATCCATCTGATGGATATTGAGATAATGTCACTGGATAAGTGGTGGCCCAACAGCAAAAGTCTGAGGATCACCAAATTAGGATTCATAATCTAGGCAGCAGTGACATCTGTACAAAATTTCATGGCAATCTATCCAATATTTGTTGAGGTCTTCCACCTGATCAACCGACTTCCACCTGATCAACCGACAGACCGACATTGTCCGTAAAACCACATATGGCAAAAAATCAGAGAGTTTAAAAAAAACTTTTAGTGATATATTGACCAATTTTGATGTCGGTTTTTGCCTCAGAAAACTAGCATCTTTTAGCAAAAGCTAGAAATGAGTAGGAGTCTATTTATCTATATTATATTTTTTTATGAATTGTTTCAGACAACATGTCGACATCACCCTGCATGACCACAATCTTTACAGCAGTCTCCCTGTTTTCTCCCCGGTCTGTGTGTGTGCTGACCTAATGTCTCGGTGAAGCAGTGTGTTACTTTAGGCCTCTATCAGAGGAAGCTGGCCATGCTTCACAGCCTTTTTTTATCTCCTGCTTCCTGCCCCCCCTCCAATCTCTCTGCACCCGGATCAGTTGATAGATACCTGTACAGCTTGGCACTGAGAGCCAGCCCACTCCCTCCTCCATGGACTGCAGCCTTCACTTAAGAGCCTCTCTGCTATTAATACTCACACGCGCAGACGCACGGGCTGAAGAAAAACACCAAACACACAACAGAGAAGAAGTGTTGGTGAACCCGCTGAACAGAAGCAGGAACAGCATCATCGCTCATCCAGCCTATTAGATTCAGCTTTGACTCATGCAGAGCTGTGAGCAGAACTAAGACGACACCTCGCCCACTCCTCAGATGACGACAAATCACAAACAGAGACAGACAGGCGGAGGAAGGAAGAGAAAGAGATGGGGGTTAAGAGGAATATACAAGGGTCAAAGCTGTGATGACGTGTGACGATAAAGTAGAAAAAGACGCAGTGCAATTTAGCAAATGGAAATAACATTCAACACACAAACTTTACAAGTTGTTTTCCAGCTGACACATTTGGTCTTGAGGTATGAAAATGCTGCATCATACAGTAGATAAGCCTTGTGTTTGCTGTTTGATGGAGTGGCTATCTGGGCCCTTTCTTCAATATTAGACTGTTCTCTCAGGTCAATATGCCACTTAAGCCGATCCAATAATCAGTAGGCTCGCTGAATCAATAAACCAATCAAATACTTTAACACTGCAGAGTCATCAAGCTCCTCTTTTGCAGTTTGGACAAATGAGGCTTTGGGATCCACAGGGATTTGGGGTCTGTAATGAAAATAGGACAAGTCATTAAAGTAATGGAGAAGTCAAAGAGAAACTGTCAGCATGTCTCTAACTTATGAGGTTAACAAAGTAATGATCTCTACCCATTAGCTCTGAGCATAATTCATACATTAAAGGATAACTTCGGTGTTTTTTCAACCTTATGTTCTCATGTTTTTGTGTCTAAATGATTAATGAGGACAACACTTTTTGAAATCAGTCCAGTCATGTAATCATTTTGGGGCAACCTGGTACCGTCAGTTTACGTCCACCGTTTGTTATTGTGTGTCTCGCTCGGAGAAGCCTCGCCATGTTGCGTCGCATCCACATTGTCAAAATCAGCTAAATATTCAGCCATGACATTGAAAATCTCTTAGATGGCACAAAGCTACGCTTCCTGCACTCTAACACAACAAACTCTGACAACAGCGGCGTCCCGTGGCACTCCTCTCTCCACTCTCACTCACGTTTCCACTGGTGTCTTCCGGCAACAAGTGACATGACACAATGACAAACAGGAAGCAAAAGGTAAGAATTTCTCTGTCGGGTTCTTTCCATAATGTTGTGAGACACTTATAATAACAATCGGAGCCTTTCAGAACAAACACTTTTAGTGGATGTTAACTGGCAGTACCAGGTTGCCTGAAATGGTTACATTACAACTTGTTTAGCGGCTGACGGGTGCAGTGCTCTTCCTCAATACTGGACCAGTTTCAAATTCAAATTCAAAGTGTTGTTCCCATTAGACACTTAGACACAAAAACAAGGGAATATAAGGTACAGGTTGTCATTTTGACAATCACATACTGTATACTCCAGTTCATGCATGAACCAATAATACAAGGATGACAACCTGGATAATAGACTACTTTGCTGTTGTACAATGCTGACCTCTATTGGCTGCTACAATCTTAAAACATAAAACAGGGCACTCTTTTTCCAAAATCACCCCCCACTGAGGAGGTCTTCCAAACACATGAAGTCCATCTCGGACCGTGTGTTCAAACAACGCCGCTGGTACGGCTCTGATCAAGGATTTTCACATCCACACACCCCCCGGATGGGAACAGGTGGCTGGACAGAGTGAACTGGGGGGGCTGGAGGGGATAATACAAGAGGAGGAGAGAATCAAAGAGGTCTTTGAAGTGGTGCACTGCTTAAACCTGGCTGCACTGGGCTGGCAGTCTTTAAACTGGATAGATGAGGAGGTGCATGGATGGATGGATGGATGCAGGGAGGAAGAAGGAAGGGGCCGCAGGGATGAATGGTTAGAGAGCTGAGGTGGATACAGTGATACAGAGAGTATGTCAGAATCTGAATGAATGAGCAAAGAACTATGAGAAGAAAGCACAAAAATATCCAGTCACTCTTTCATTTGTCCATCAATCCAATCTTCCCTACACCCAACTATCTGTTGTTGAATTGATTAGTCGACAGCCAGAGAATTCATCGTTAACAAGTTTGACAACTCATCAATCGTTGGAGTCATTTATTGGACAAAAATCCAAACACTTGCTAATTCCAGTCGGTCGGTCGGTCGGTCGGTCGGTCGGTCGTTCTACCGCTTTGGTCCGGACTGAAACAACAACTACTGGATGGATCGCCATGACATTTTGTAAACACATTCATTGTTCCCAGAGGATGAATCCTAATGGTCTTTGAGACTTTGTAAATGGTGATGGACTTGCATTTATATCGTGCTTTTCTAGTCGTCCGACCACTCAAAGCGCTTTACGCTACATGTCAGCATTAACCCATTGACACACACATACTGTACTGATGGCAGAGGCTGCCATGCAAGGTGCCAACCTGCCCATCAGGATCTAATCTAAATACTCATTCACACACCGATGGCACAGCCTTCGGGAGCAATTTGGGGTTAAGTATCTTGCTCAAGGACACTTCAACAGGGATCGAACCGCCAACCATCCTATGGTGGGCAACCCGCTCTACCTCTGAGCCACAGCCGCCCCAACTTTGTGAGTTAAAAACGAGAAGATGTTTACAAAAAAAGAAAAGAAATGCCACTACAGACGTATGGGAATAAGTTTTGGTTTCTCTGTATATTACATATTCTTTTTATTCTTAATTCTTAATACTTAATACTGTGAACCTTTGCACATCCCCTCCGCTTGATACGAAACCATGGTTACGAAACGTTACAACAGTTTCCGTTAGAGGGAGGGAAGTTCATCCCAAAGCTTTCTGCTGTATTTATACCCTACACCTTAAAGAAGGGTGCTTCATTCAGCTGTGAGGGGAGGGTTCAGTTTGAGAAAGGCCCCTAGTCACTCTGTGTGTATGTGGGTGAGAGAGATAGAAAAAGAGGTGGTAGAATGACAGTGTGTGTGTGTGTGTGTGTTGCCATTGCTTGCACCAAATGCTTTAAGTAACATACAGCAAATGAACGCCTGAACTATACAATTAATAGAAGAATTGCTTTTGTTTAAAGCACAAGGAGCAGCTTTAGAGAGCAATGATATCAGTTAACTGGAGTCAAAAGCTGAACATTCCTCCAGCCAAAGAGCACGAAGTAACGAACGGGAGAAACCATCAGGATGACATGAATGAACTCTCTACCGGGGTGGGCGGGTTGGGATTGTAGGCCTGAGCACAGTAAATGCTAACTTGCTGCCCATATGACAGCAGTGAGCCCGCCTCCCTTTATTTCCAGTGACAGTTCAAAGCATGCTAAGCCTTCATTAAGGCACGGATCAGCACCAGGGCAAAAATCGGAGTGAATTAGCATCGCTGCTGCACAGGTCGGGGAGAATTACAGAATGTGAGAAGAATGAAAACAAGCTAGTACAACGATACAGCATGTTGTGTTCATTAAGAGCTAATACAGAGTGCACCACAGTGTTTAAAGGGATAGTTTGGGTGTTTTGAAGTGGGGTTGTATGAGGTATTTATCCATAGTAGGTGTATTACTTACAGTAGATGACGGTCGGTGTGCCCCCATCTTGGAGAAACCGACAGGAGTACCGACACCGGAGCAAAGCAATACAGTGCTTTGGGACAAGTCATAGTCAAGTCAGCACACTGACAGCTGTTGTTGCCTGCTGGGCTTGAGTTTGCCATGTTATGATTTGAGCATATTTCTTATGCTAAAAGCAGTACCTGTGAGGGTTTCTGAACAATATCTGTCATTGTTTGTGTTGTTAATTGATTTCCATTAATAACTATATACATGCATTTGCATAAAACAAGCATATTTGCTCACTCCCATGTTGATAAGAGTATTAAATACTTGATAAATCTCCCTTTAAGGTATATTTTGAACAGATAAAAAATGTGTGATTAATTAGCAATTAACTATGGACAATCATGCAATTAATCGCGATTCACTATTTTAATCGATTGACAGCCTTATTTTAAATACGTGAGGCATAACAGACTGATTCAGTAAAAGAGAGAGATTAAATTACTGTTTATCTTATCAGCATATATATAGAGAGAGAGAGAGAGAGAGAGAGAGAGAGAGAGAGAGAGAGAGAGAGAGAGAGAGAGAGAGAGAGAGAAAGAGAGAGAGAGAGACCATATTATGCTGAAAAAACACACATCCACACAGACATACCATCTTCTGTGAGGGACTTTTCTGATGCCTATCAGTCTTAATCCAAATGCATGAGCACCTGTTAGAGATGACCTTGATAAGAGAAGCGGGGAACATACTGGAGCTGTGGATCAGAGTAAAGCTACTGCCTTTATTGCAGAAGCTGCCAGAAAATATTGCACAGACACACACAGCTGCCCTATACAATAAAGCTCTGTTAACACAAAGAGAATATGTTGGGTTTGATTAGATAACACTGTAAATGATTCAATACTGCTGAAGTACAGCGATGCACTTTGAGCAGAGTAATTTAAAGGAGATGTTGTTTTTTTTGGTTATGGATCGTAAGGTGGGTGCTTATTCTTGTCTTTTGGCTGCTTCATAGCTTAAGAGTACTCATATGATGTGGTGGCTCAGGATTATGGTTTGTCATTAAATGTATTTCTGTTGACGCCTTGTTGCGCCACAGAAGTCAGAGACAGGATGAGCCTATATGCCAACGTAGCTTTATTTACTTACTTATTTGATATCTCTCTATTTTTCCATCATATACCCCTTAGTGATTGTTCAGACGTTACCTTATAAGACTCCCCCACCGTCCAAAAAAATTACTCAAATAAAGTAAAATCTCAAGTCTCTGGTGTAACAGTTTTGATCTTGGCCCCGGGAACAACTGAGTGACCTTGCTGCAGACAAAGTGGCTACAGGAGTTCAGTGTGTCTACAGTAAGTTTGACATGTTTGCCTCCTGCTGGTCAGTTTAGTGCTCTTCACCACTAGAGAAGAAACAGCTGAGAACTGAACAAAAGAGCTTCCTTGAAGCATTTTACTCACTTAATCTGATATACCAGGACAAAAGAATGTAAATCAATGCGGTATCAATCAGGAAGAGAAAGGCATTTCCATTAGAGGATTGTAATCTAATAAGATAAACAGAACATTCTTCATTTCATATAGGAATAACAGCTCCTCCTTCATGATGCTTCGCTAGGATTATCAGATACTCTCTCTCCAACACGGTTTATAAATCTGGAATCTACAAACACAATAAGATAGTCAAAATAACTGGAGAGACGACAGGCAAATAAAAAGACAATACAGCTAAAAAACATAACTGCCACTGAATAGCTGAATAGCTCAGCTTTAGGGCTGCAACTAACGATTATTTTCATTGTGTATTATTTTCTTGATTAATCGATTAGTTGTTTGGTCTATAAAATGTCAGAAAATGGTGAAAAATGACGATCAGTGTTTCCCAAAGCCCAAGATGACGTCCAAAAAATGTCTTATTTTGTCCACAACTCAAAGATTTTCAGCTTACTGTCTTATAATATAAAAATATTCACATTTAAGAAGCTGCAATTCAGAGAATTTTGACATCAGCTACTCAGCTTGAATATAAAAAAAGAGGAGCCACAGTGGTGAGGGTGAAGTCAACATGTCTGACTGAGGTACTGAGGTGAGAAAACAGCCCTCACTTTTTTACCTCACACGGTGCAGCTCAGGGACAACACAAGGACAGTTTCTTCCACAGAAAAAAAAGACAAATCTAAAGAGAATTAAGCTATATTCTACTGACTGCACAACCGCATCGCACTCTTTTTACGTTATGTATAGTTTCACATGAAGCTTAAATGACAAATGAAAAATACACATGGTTTCAGTCAAACATCTCATGCAATACTAATAATACAGGAGCTACAGAAAGTTACAAAAGCAATTACTATAAACAGAGAGCATAAGAGCAACCAAACACCTCGCAGGATCTCCCGTTACCTGTCCGGAACCCACCTGGTGGATGAGATGACACCACCCGCTGCTACACCTCATAGCTCACTGCTGACACATCCATCTTTGTTTTAGACATGAAGTTGAAAAGCCTCAAACATGCAGTCTTTCTGTGTCTCCAGCTCCAGAGGTGTCATTTGTGTAAAATTTAGGGCTGTCCATCGATTAAAATATCTAATCTCAATTAATCGCATGATTGTCCATAATTAATCGCGATTAATTGCTAATTAATCACATTTTTTTATCTGTTTAAAATGTACCTTAAAGGAAGATTTGTCAAGTATATAATACTCTGATCAACGTGGGAGTGAGCAAACATGCTTGCTTTATGCAAATGTATGTATATATTTATTATTGGATATCAATTAACAACACAAAACAATGACAGATATTGTCCAGAAACCCTCACAGGTACTGCATTTAGCATAAACAATATGCTCAAATCATAACATGGCAAACTGCAGCCCAATAGGCAACAACAGCTGTCAGTGTGTCAGTGTGCTGACTTGACTATGACTTAATCTAAACTGCATGTGATTATCATAAAGTGGGCATGTCTGTAAAGGGGAGACTCGTGGGTACCCATAGAACCCATTTTCATTCACATATCTTGAGGTCAGAGGTCAAGGGACCCCTTTGAAAATGGCCAGGCCAGTTTTTCCTCGCCAAAATGTTGTGTAAGTTTGGAGCGTTATTTAGCCTCCTTCATGACAAGGCAGTATGACATGGTTGTTACCAATGGATTCATTAGGTTTTCTAGTTTCATATGACACTCACTCTAGCTTTAAAACTGACTACAAGGTCCAAAAGATCGGTTAGGTTAATGCGTTAAAGAAATTAGTGGCGTTGAAACAAATTTGCATTAATGCTAGCTGTAAGCCTCAAACACACCCGCTCTCTGTGTCTCCAGCTCCAGCATCTGCTCGACTGCTCCAGAGGTGTTATGTGTGTATAATTACAAGCTGCATCTAAACCAGATGAGAGGGATCATTTCCTCTCTCCTGATATAGTCTACACAAATAACACAGCCAGCCAATAAAACAGCCAACACAATGCCGCTCTATCGCACCGAATCAAACGGAAGAGGCGTGAGCTACTCTGCCTGAAAAAGCAATAAATTGGGTTGTTATCATGCTTGAGGATGCATTCAGAATATCTAATAAGCATATCACAATGTACTTTCTTGCCAAGGGAACATTGTGTGCATTCAAGATGACAAATCAGACAATATCTCAGGATTGCGTGCTTGTTTATAACAAATGTTTCTTTACCTGTGCTCATTATTAAAACCCGCAGTCGATCTTAACCACGGGGAGAGAGGAAATGAGGAATACTACTGGAATTCAGCTGTGGTGCCCTCTCTAGCTTTGACCTCTTTGTGTTTTTTGCGTCACATCACTGCTGGCTCTTGAATTTTGATGCTGGGATTTCATTGGAATTCAGCAGCTGACCGACTGGCCCCTCAGGATCTCAGCCGGGCTGCGTACGTAGACCGTCTTTGTCTCCGTGACCGCCATGCTTAATCTGCACAGAGTCAGTACCATTACAGTCATATCAAATGCAGTCTTTGATAGAATGAGATGAGGGGAAAACAAGGTAGAACAGGAAAAAGGGGGGAGGCAAACAACTGGAGAGAAGAAACAGCAGCGGAAAGAAGACCAAGAGAGGGATGGGAAGCGACAAGTTCAACCCAACGCCGTACGAGAACCCAAAGGTCAAACTATGATTTATATCAGGGCTTCACAGGTCCCCGGGTTTGCATTATCTGTGAATATCGGCCATACATCACATGACCCCGCAGACCTGTCAAAATATAACCTCTTCAAGATAAATCTCCTCCAAATGACAAAGACAAAACGCACCATTTACACAATAAAAAGCCCAGCTTTAACAAGTCATTTGCCTCATGACCCACACAAGCACCGTCACAGATGTTGCTGCTGCCGCTGCTTTCTACTTCAAAACAAGCCCGGGGAGGGAAATAAGACAGCAGGGTATAGGGAGTGTTATCGAGCGCGGAGGCTTACCATCTCCATGCAAATACACAGACATAGCTTTAGTGATAAATCTGCAAAGTGTCTATTGTGGCACCGACCACCAATGGCTTCTTCTTTTCTCTGTCCCCCCTTCACCTCATACTGTGTCTTCTTCTCCTCTGCTGAAATAGCCGGAGCCCTTTCATATGCCTGGGCGCCCTGACAGTTTTATTTGCTAGGCCGTCTTGTTAACACAGTGAATAGCGGGGCAGGCCTGTGTTATGCAGATCAGACTGGGTTACCGAGGGGACAGACGTCAGCAAGCCATTTAGGGCCGGGTTAAAACTCAACCTCAGTCCCTCTTGTTCTACTGCAACCATGTCTTCTTTTTTTTTTTCATACCCCCTCACTGCTGCTTTTAGCCAGCTAACATTTCAGCCCTGTCGCATACAAGGACAGGCTTTGTCCAGCGCCAGTCAGTTCTGGAAACCTGAACTAAACCTGCTGCCTTAAATAAAGTTTTATGTTGTGCTGCTGGCCAGAGGAAATTAAATGGCAAGATCTCTCATGGTATAAATCCTCCTTTGTAGTCTGGTTCGTGTCTGGACTGACCTAACCCGACCAACAGGTCAAGTGTAACCTTTTAAGCGCACATTAGACGCAGCTCTAAAACACACCGGCATCGCGCAGAAGAGTGTCATGCGATCAGGCCGATCAGGTAGCACATTTACACTCAGGGCACGTGCTAATAAGCCTGGTAATGAGTCTCATTAGCACAAGGAAAATCAATCAAGCCAAAGGCAGGCATTAATAATTCAGAAGGAGCATGTTGTGCGAGGAGAATCTACTCGTATGCCCAACCTGCCCCAAGCAGCCCACTCAGCTTACTGAGCTACACAGGCACACTGACACACAAGCAGTCAGGTAACAGCAGCTCTTCTTTCATTTAGCCACAGCAGGGTAAGCAGAGCAGCAGGGGTGTCCTTTTCCTCAGTAAACTTCCGCAACCGTATCCAGAGCAACGTATCCTCATAAAACGGTTCGTATGATATCTCACAAAAAGTTATTCCTCATTTTTTGTGTTTTTTCCTACAAACGTTCAGCAACATGAGTCAATTTCCACTACTTCCATGTTAGTTCTTTTCAAAATAAACTTCTGTCTTCAAAAGAAAACAACTGGTTAGGTTTAGGCAACAAAACTACTTAGTTAGGTTTAGGAAAAGATCGTGGTTTGGGTCAAACACGAGTCAATTTCCACTCATTACATGCATACAGTATTTTCAAAATAAACTCCTGGTAAAGTCCAGTGTTTTTTTACGAAAAGTTATTCCTTTTTGTTCGTTTACCAACAAATGTCCAGCAACACGTGATGAATGTCCAGCAACACAAGTCTAATTCCACTCATTACATGCATACAGTCTTTTCAAAGTAAACTTCCGTCTTCACAGGAAACAACTTGGTTAGGTTAGACAACGAAACTACTTAGTTAGGTTAAGGAAAATATCTACTTGATTAGGTTTAGGCAACAAAACTACATGGTTAGGTTAAAGAAAAGATTGTGGTTTGGGTTAAAATAACAGATGTGGTGTTACTTAAGTACGAAAGTTGTATGACAAATAAGTCAATGTTTGGATAAAAATAACTACTGAACTGGCATTACCTAAGTACGGAAGTTACATGACAAATACATCAACGTTGACTTCTGGTTTCACACGGAGTATGAACACTCATCCATCCACCCCGTCCTCCTCCCTATGCGGTAGGTATAAGTATGAACAATGTATGAGACCAGCCAGAGAACAGAATGGCGTCCTGAATCTCCTACCAGGCCTTTAAACGTGCAACGCCACATGTTGATAGCCAACAGGCATCCATCCATCCAGATCCGTGAACTTGCTTCTGTCATTGTAAAGAAGCAGCAGCTCTACAGCAAACTTCCGTCACACAGAATGAGACTGAACACTGTGCAAACAATCCCAATTTCAGCCACTTGTTTCTGCAATCACATTTTTTAAGTCACTAGGAAAGAACTTTTTGTACTACTAAGTTTGCAGACACAGGCCACTGGGTTTAACATTCACAGTATTCTGAGTCGAATAACATCTACAGCAAATTCTTGAGGGTAATGTTTTGGTAGGCCTGGGTGATTTTAAATACCCAACACTAGACTGGCTCCTCTCTTGACTCTGAATGGGAAATGCCTCAACACACTCAGCCAGCTTACTATAAAAGAGCAGGCTGAACACCCCCGGGAGTTTAGCTCAGTGGGAACATCTTATACAGAGGCGTTACGGACGACGAAGAAGAAAGAAAAGGGTGAAAAACAGTGCTTGTACTGTATGTTTATCTATTGAATATTTAGAGAGAATCATTAATATTCCAGTGAATTCTGAGATAAACATGTTAAAAAGTGTGGAGAATGGTGGGAGGTCTGTGTAGTTTAGTCCAGCACCGTTCACTCTAACTTCAGTTAAAATTCATTCTCTATGAGCTCGACAAACAACACAAGTCTACCAACATGCATGAATTATGTGTCAGAGAAAAACTGTGAATAGTGGAAAACTGATTTGAAAATACAAACTTGCAAGAATTTGCCACAGACTTCATTATGCATATGAACTTTGCTCATCAAATTTTAGTGCAGTGCAGGGATGGATGCTTTACAATAAGGGTCCCAAGATTTATCCAAGGGATCCCATTATTTTTCCAGTTTTTGTTTTAATAATGTCCTCATAATGTCTCTGGAAACCTTTCAAATTAAATAAAATGAAGAAAGAAAAATTCAACTTTGGTCAAACTGCAAATGTCCACACTATAGCCATAACTAAGGATGTCACGATAACTGATACTTTGGTACCAAGTCGATGCCAAAATTCTGAAAACGTGACAGTATTTGTTTTCCACAGTACCGCAGGTACCATAGGTACCGTCAGGGCTCGAGACTAACGTCGTCCCGTAGAAAATGTGTTTGGGACGCAGTAAAAACCCTATTGAAGGAGACGCATCCTATTTTTCCCTGATAATGCTACATTGGGAACAACAAATCTGTGTTGAAACTGGCAGGATGAGAGCTAGTTAACGTTCAACACGAGAGGTGCCATTGATTTACATTATGATGTATTCAGGCTCTATTGAGTATTGGGCGAAGGTAAATTATAACGTTATCATGATGTGGTAATCTTGTAAAATGTAGTTTTTGGCAAGAAACTTGAATAAATGCAGTTGTTTGAAGGAGATGTTTTCACATCAATATAAAATAGATAACAGAGAAGGAATCATGACCTGTTTAACTTCTTAGCAAAAATCTGTTTGCAAATGGTAATAAAGGAGTGTATAATGAAGTACATGGGATTTATGGTTTTACTTTTATTTTTCACCATGGCATCGAACTGGTATCGAGAATCATGGAATTTCACTGGTATTGGTATCGACTACTAAATTTCTGGTATCGTGACATCCCTAGCCACGACCTGTAATAAGGTGACAAAAGTTGTTTTTGGGAACCACTGTTTTGTCCCCATGTATGTCAGCAGCTGGTGTACTTTAAATTTACCAGATGCAATGTTGGTCTTGCTGGCTGTAATGTGAATGTGGGTAAATGGTGGTCTAAACAGTCAAAAGTTGAGTTTCAACCCCTGGATGACAAATGTGACATTAGACTTCAGTAAGTAAGACTTTTCAGCCATGCGAGTACCTCTATGAGGCTGTAGGCACAGCAGCTCTGAGCTAAATTCTAACACTATCATGGTAACGTGCACAATGACAACGCCAACATGCTGATGTTTGGTAGGTATGATATAATACAGTACATATCCTGGGGAAAACATGAATGTCTCCACCAAATTTCATGGCAATCCATCCAACAGTTGTCACTCAAAACCACAACATCAACCTCATGTTGGTGATACATCAGTAGGATCCGATCTCTCTGCCCCATGGATATCTGCACCAAACTTTATGACAATCTATCCAACAATTGTCGAGAAAGACAGACATTGCCATCCCTAGAGCTAAACCGCTATAGCGTAGCCAAAAATCTTGTGGTTTATTCGATGACTGCCAGTTTCTAGAGTCTAGGAATATAACAACCCACATGCAAAAATAACTTTATATCTACATTAGAAAACCAAATCTATTTGAAACTGTTGTTTTGCCTTAGTCAACTGAGCAAGAGACAAACAGCATCTGGTATGTGACCAGAGGATGTGCACACCTGCCCCCTTCATCTTCCTATCTCTAACCTCAGGGTCACTTAAAGTCCACCACATTCCAAAACGCATCATTACTACAGTACCATACCATGCTAAATTAGCATGAAAACACATTTATTTTGGCTTAGAGGGGGAAAAAAACAGGAAATTCTTCTATGCAGGAACAAAGACTTATTGGAGCTATAAAACTAGTCTTTTGCCTTCGCACACAAAGTCGGGCTCCAAAAGTCTGTGTCCACTGACAACGTTTTATTCCAGTTTGTCGGAGGGGAAAAAAGTTGACTTTTTATTGTGAGACGGCAAAGACAGGCAATTAAAGGCTGCATTCCTGAGCCCGCTGTTGCCCCTGTAATAGTTGACTTTACAGCAAAGGGAGCAGGATGGTCTTTACGGGTCAGACCCGCCCCTTCTATTTCCCGTTAACAGAGAAAATGCCTGACGAATCCATGGCTGCCGTGTTAACCTCAAATACGCTGGCTCCAACCTGGTTGACCTTTCTTTTGCCAAAATACTGTATTTTTATACGATTTATTCTGTGTTTATGAGGAGAACTGGTATTAAGAATAATCCTGGTGTGCTACAGAATGTAGTCTTGCAAGTGTGAATAAAATTAAAACTGAATTATCATATTTTCTTCACACTTCTCAGTTTCGTTGATCTTGTAATTTTGGACCTCTCCTCCCCAAGTAATCCTCAGTGGAACAAGTCAAGCAGTTTATTGCATTCCACAATTACAATGTTGGATTTATAAGCACATAATGTGCATTTGGGTTTTGTTTAGCAGCCACTAAACAGTAGAGAGACACAAGTGTAGCTCACAATATCTCTATTAAATTATAGTGACTTTGTTACTGAGTGATTGGCGGTTATAAGACTCAGCTGATACTGATAAACTAACAGTGCTCTCCTCGAACGTAGCGCATGTGATGCTATTTGTACTGCATTCCTTCTCAGACGGACATTAGTCACACTCTTTCACACACTAACCCAAACCACCTGTACTTAATAGCAGGATCGCTTCTTATTACAATATATGGTTTGTTTCACAGCATAAGTACAGGTACGTCCTCCCAGTTGTGACGGATTGACTGTAGAAAGCAGCGGGTCTGAATCCTCCCTGCAGCATGAATGGTCTCTACAGTAGAAACTATTATCTTAGAGCACACGGGGGCAGAACAATGGTTTCTTCACAGTAGTACGGATGGCTGACTCTATTCAAAGTACCAGAGATGTGAAAGGGCTCCTCATCAATGCTACTCTACTTGAACAAGAAACCCTGTAGTTGTTTTGTTTTTACAGATGCAGAATGGTTACTTTGCCAAATTGCTGGTGGTTTTATTATCAGCTGGTTACATTGCAGGGCAGCAAATAATTCTTATTGTGTATTAGTTTATTGATGGATGTCTCTGCTTACTGCAAGAGTGGTTTCATATCAAATGCTCTCCTATCCTGGAAAAGTTTGGAAGCACGTGAGAAAGGAAATCGACTGGGTGGGTGTCGATGTGATTTTGGTGCATGCAGTGAAGCGATGCGGTTACTGTACCTCCATTTGTGCAGGGCGAAGCCAGGACACTGTTCTCCACAGGTGATGCAGGGCTGTCCTCTCTGCGGCTCATCTGCTGGGTTCAGCTTTGGAGAAACAGGAACAGGAGAGGACGGGTCATAGTTTGCACTAGCTTTGTCCATTTAGACAACAAGTCTGCCTACAGGATGGCTCTAAATGTCTGAATGTCATCGGCTAAGTGGTGAGATCTTCGTCGCGTTTCTTCACCTACTGTATCCCTACAAACCTTGTGACTAAATAGTTTCCAAAGCACCACAACATACAGTAGTAATGTGCTAATTTAACACTGATTTCTTCATGTAGGCCTAAACTACATTCAATCCAGGGTTGGTAATCTTGAGAAACTAGCAAGAGTAAACTTGATTTTAAAAATGATTCAACTGAAAAACCCAGCTCGGTGTTGCCAACTTTTTTCCAATGAAAGTAGTGCTACTCTAAAGTCTCTAACTCTAGTGAGAAAGTTGCCAAGTTGCAAACACTGACAGCCCGTCCCTTCAGGCCTCCCTCCAAAGCTTCTCCCATAAAAGTATCATTGTAAACGTAAACAACAAACATGGCTATTGTTAGAACTCACAGCTGTCAAGCTAGCACATACTGTATATAAAGATGGACGAGGCATCTCCACTTCTTCCTCCTACTGTACAAAAGTGAAGCCCAAATATCCCGAGCAGCCTTTTTTAGATTATGACGTAATTTGTGGTCAGAGTCCCTACAGTAGCTAGCTGCTATATTAGCACCACAGTAGCTGTTTGGCTATAAAGACACAACAACTACCCATAATTTCTCTATAACTACATTTTTGATCAAATTGACACTTGTTCTATTACACACTCGTGATGGTTATTTCCCGCGGCGCCGCGACTAACTGACACAGTTTCACTCAGCTGTCATGGTGCTTTCAAATGAAACTCATGAGCTTGTGTTTACAACATAGGAAGTCGTGTAGATATGCTTGGCGTTCAAGTGGTTTGAGTCGAGAGAACGTCGCTGTTAAGCAACAGCAATATTAACGTTACTGTC
The DNA here is from genome assembly GCA_916700815.1 of Helicolenus hilgendorfi. Classification (NCBI taxonomy): domain Eukaryota; kingdom Metazoa; phylum Chordata; class Actinopteri; order Perciformes; family Sebastidae; genus Helicolenus; species Helicolenus hilgendorfi. Next base: position 21,855 of record CAKALG010039224.1, read on the forward strand.
GATGTTTAGAAGCCACAGAGGCTCACAATTTAGCAAGCTAGCAAGCGGGTAACATAATGCAGTAAATGCAAAATCATAATGACAGAGAATAAAGATGAGGCCGTTGGGATTATCAACATTTTCCTCATACATAAAATTACGAAAAAAAACAATATAAGACTAAAATAACTATTAAATTATTACGCACCGAATAATTAACTTCCATGGCCTCCGCCATTTCAGACAACGTCAACAAACATGTCACAACTCGTGAACTCTGAGCTTTCAGAAACTTTACACATGGTAAATACGACCCCGTTTGAAGGCAGCATCAATCACAGCTGTCAATCATGACGTCTCACCCTCTTTCTATAGCCTCAAATAAGCCTAACTAATCAAAACCAAACCTATCGGAAACACTTGAACATACATCAGCTTGATAAGAACTACCTAAAATGACAGAAACTTTGGGAAAAATTGAATTCACTCTGACTTTTTAGCTCGACCCATGTCCCATCTGGAGGGGGTGGGATTTATGACCTATGCTGCAGCCAGCCACCAGGGGGCGATCGAGATGTATTTGTTTCCAACGCACTACAACATGCAGTAAAAATGTGCTAATTTAACACTGATTTTAAATGTTGTTCTTCATGTAACCTGCATTAAATACAACTAACATAAAGCAGTAGTGGGTAGAAATGGAGCAAATATGATTAAAAAATGTGAGATTTCCCAGACGGAAACAATATCGTGACAGGAGTGCATGAGACAGGTAATCTGAAAAAATCTTGTGCCTTGGTGTCCTCCGGTGCTCCTAATGGCATCTGCAAGATTTCCCAGACCGGAGGAAAACAACCTATCAGAGCCGAGCTGGAGCCTTGCCATCTCCTAGCAGCTGTCAATCACTCGCAAACTCCGATCAAACTGTCAAACCAGGCAGCGCTGATCAAATATGAATCAATATTCTGTTACTGTAATGCCTATTTCTCACATAAAATGTTTTCAGAAACATCTTGTAGTGTACTTTTCAGCTTTAAAATGAGAAAGTTTGTGACCCGGCAGCCATGTTGAGATCAAGTGGAGGAAATACAAAGCACCGCCCACCAGCCAGAGCACAGCTAATAGAACAGTCAATAGGAATGCTCTCTCTGGAATGACCTGTGATTGGCCAAAATCTTGGGCTAGATTCTTTAAAGGACCCATATCATGCTCATTTTCAGGTTCATACTTGTATTTTGTGTTTCTACTAGAACATGTTTACATGCTCTAATGTTAAAAAAAAACTTTATTTTCCTCATACTGTCTGCCTGGATATACCTGTATTCACCCTCTGTCTGAAACGCCCCGTTTTAGTGCATTTCAACGGAATTGCAACAAAATTGCGTTGCTAGGCAACAGCTTGGTCCATGTTTACTTCCTGTCAGCTGATGACATTCACATACACTGTAACAGGATATAAACTGGAACACATTTAGAATGTTTATGTTTAAAACCGGGTAATGATCTAAATATTGTATATTTGTGACATCACAAATGGACAGAAATCCTAACGGCTTGTTTGAAACGCACAATTTCTGAATACGGGCCGTGTGTTTTTCTTCCATTTTGATAATTTAACAGTATTTATAAGGCACTTCAACCTGCTTTATTATATAAAAGACATGAAAATATCACTTTTTACAATATGGGACCTTTAAAGCCTGAAAACAGAGCCATGAGGAGGTGCAGAAGTCTAATTTTCTCTCAGAACACTTGAATTACAATATGCTGAATGGTTATTATGGAATTTTTGCCCATTGATGCCAAAAATATTCTGCAGGTTTAATTAGAAAATCAACACCTAAAAGCAATCACACATTTTGTCTCTTCATCAGGTAAAACGAAATGTGTGCTACAGAAATCATTACATGTTCTGTACTATATTCAACAACAAAAGCCACTGGTTGAAACAGAGAAAACATGTCTTTCATTATGTGTCATGCTGTGTTGTTAATGAAGCCTCTGATAACAGAGGCAACCTGATGCTCTTAGCAACAAGGCAGAGCAGAAACACAACAGGGGAAACTTCACATCAAACAATAAATAAATAAATAAATAAAACAAAACAAAAAATTTAATCAGTGCATAAAAGCAAGTGGAGCCACAGAAACCACCAAACCTCTTAACTTTGTTGTGCCTACCTACCGATCTGCTGGAATCTCTCCTCTTATAGCTGCGACTGAACATGACAGGCTGATCACAGGACAGTAGAGGAACGGTCGGCTGCTACACAGCACACAGGAGAAACTGGAGATCAGTGAGCAAATTGTTAAAAGGTCCTCACGACTTTTCCAAACGCACCGAGTCCAGTCTGCAGTCCTGTCCTATTAACCAACCTGCCGCCTTCATTAATGAATGGAGCTGTTCCGGATTGCAGCTCCACCCTGTTTTCCCTCACAGCCAATAGAGGACTAGAAAAAATACTTTTGGAAAAAAAAGGGACAAACTATAATTACACTTGGACAAAAGCAGTGATGCGGTGGTAAATGACAGTGTGGGCGAGCACTGACGTCCAATCTGAGAACATCTCAAATGCCAGACCCTGTAATCACTGAGGAAATACATGTTTTGTGTCTGCATTCTCCTTCAAACACCCTATCTTCATATAACCAGTTCCCATTATATTTAATTTCATTATTATTTCATTTTTTAGCTACACATTTATGCTTTCTTTGCATACCAAATATGATAGTATAAGATATTTAAAGCTGCAGTAGGCAGAATATGTTTTGGCATCATTGGGCAAAAATTACATAAATCTTTCAGCATATTGTAATTCAAGTGTTCTGAGAGAAAACTAGACTTCTGAACCTCCTCATGGCTCTGTTTTCAGGCTTTAAAAATATCTAGCCTGTAACAGGAGACTTTGGCCAATCACAGGAGATTTCAGAGAAACCTTCTCATTTTACAGCAAAACAGAACACTACAAGATGTTTCTGAAAACATTTGAGGTGAGAAATAGGCATTACAGTAACAGCTGCTCAGAGACGGCAAGGCTTCAGCTCGGCTCTGATTGGTTGTTTTCCTCCGGTCTGTGAAATCTTGCAGATGCCATTAGGTGCACCGGAGGACACGGAGGCAAATTATGTTTTTCAGATTACCTGTTTCATGCACTACTGTCAGGATATAGTGACCGTTTTATAAAAACAACTTTTTTTTAATCATAATTGCTCCATTTCTACCCACTGCTGCTTTAATGTATTTCTAAAATGCCTAAATGCTTCAAAACTATTATTGTTTGTTTGATGTTGTTCGATTCTGCATGTAACGTCCACTCATATGAGCCTAGATTTTACGACAGAAATAACATTGTAAGTGGTAAAATGACTGAACATGGGATTGCACGTTTAGCCTTGAGTGTTTCCTTCATTAACGAAAGGTGATTTAGGACTTTTAACAGACTTTGGCACAAAGATTATTGATATGTCTACCATGTTTTTTAATGAGTTTGATATCTGCATTTTTATCTCCAATTCCAGAAGTCTGAAATGCATGACTAATTCATCTGACTTTCACACTGATGAGTCACAATATAACGTAATGCAACCTTGACTCAGGGACGTTCAGAGTATTCTTTCGTTCTGTTCCCACTCACAATTTAAAGACGTTCCTGCCAATACTCTCCTCTCTCTCTGAACATCTCCTAATTTGTTCAGGACAGATTAATTCCTAACCTCTTTAGAAACGTCTGCCATGTAACCCCTCGGGGTGTTTTTTCGTCTTCGGTCTGACAGTGTTGACTCTCTCCAGCGCCTACTATTCATCACCAGAGAAAAGGCTTCAGCAGCAACAGCCTCAGTGTGAGAGAGCTCTGACTCAGAGGCACTCTCACACCAAGATGTGCTTAAACTACATTATCAATTCTAGACACATATTTTGCTCAAAGCTCTGCCTTATAGCCTTTCCATTATGCAGCCCTGTCAGCCTCTCTAGGTATGCACAATACTGTGGGCTGGATGCCGTTAACAGTAGTGGATGGATTTCTTTCTATTGGACACCTTTTTTCTTTTTTTTTCTTTTTAAATGGAGTGACATTAAGATTGCATGAATGTTAGAGCTGCCTGTATAGACAACACAGACCTCGGAGGCACTTTCCTGTTTGAATGTTGGAGGGTAAAGTTTCTGAGTAACTAAAAGATTATGAATTGAGCCGAGTGGCACCTAATAATCATGAATCAAATCACATTTATTTGTCACATACAAAAGAAACAATAAAACAGTACTTTTCAGAAAAATTAAACAGTGGATTAATATAAATGTGTTTTTTAGTACTTTCCACTTACTCTGCAAAGACTGGAGTGTTTTAGTCAATAATCAGAGTAAATTAAAGCTTGAAATTAAAACTAAATGACTGTAAACCCTTGACTACAGAAAGACAGACAGGTGACAATGCTAAGGTCTCAACACAGTGCTTACAATCTCAGCAAATGCTCCATTCAGTAGCTGTTCTGGAGCTTTCGATTGTATCATACAATTTCTAAACTTTAAACATACAATAAGATTTTTTTATAAT
>CAKALG010039225.1:0-14804 GCA_916700815.1 Helicolenus hilgendorfi
CTCGGCTCGCAATAGGTTCGGGCAGGTGACCTCGATACCGCGGTTCCACCGTCCGATCACTACTGCACAGACTCTGGCTCCAAATGACGTCAAAATCTCAAGACGGCAGCTCACGTATCCGGGATATTTTGGTTTCAATACTGTACAGTGAGAGGACGTGGAGACGTGGCGTCCATCTACAGTCTACGGTACACACGAACGGACGGACAACCCAAAAACATACTTTTCTATGCCTGTATTGGAGAGTAGAAAGTACAGACAGAGAGAGGAACGGGGGTTGAAATGTGAGAATGCAATAAAAGTCCTCAGCCGGACTCGAAATCAGCGATGTGCCTTAAACGCCACGGACATCAGGATGCCCCAATGTTGACTAATTTGAAGGGGTCATAAGGTACAACGGTTGGGACCCACTGGTTTAAAGGTGTATTACACCAAGAGCTCCTTTTGACAATCACACTGAAAACCCCAACACATTTGCTTAAAAGCAGAAGCTTCTGAAACGAACCGATGAAAATGGAGCGACATTCAAAAGTGAACAGTGAAAGGTGAAGCACAACGAATCAGAACAGGACATGTCACACGGGGCCAGGACACACCATGCTGGGTCATGCTGCTCTGGGAGATTTATTTAGTGATTTTTCGTTTTTTTGTTTTTATTATGTTTTTCACTTGCGCTCCTGTCAGGAGTGTGGTAAATGGGACAGTCAAGCAGCAAGAGTCACAGTTCATCATCATCATCATCATCATCATCATCATCATCATCATCATCACTGTCACCACCATCATTATCATCCTCCTCGTATGTATCATAATAATAATTTTCATCATCATTTTAACTTTTTCCTCAAGCTAGAAAATAATTTACATCACATTGTTTTTACTGACTTTTGAGACCACAAACATTCCAGCAACACACTCTAGGATTAAGGGTGGGTAACAATCAGAAAAGCATGACTTTTTGCATAGTATTAAATGAACAAAGACATTGAGTTCTTTATTTACAATTATTGTATAGATAAAAAAAATATCATAAAAACAAGATGAACACTTAAATCACTTACCCATAAATGGCTAAGTATGCCAAAAAGTTATCTGTTGGCATTTCTCTTTTTCTTTGTTCCACAAACTGCATGCTGCTAAATACAGTACATCGAGGCAGGTGAGAGTATATTGCAAGAAGTATCATTGATATCATCATCATCATCATCATCATCATCATCATCATCATCGTCGGTGTCATCATCAACATAATTATTGGTTTGTTACAACACGTGTTATCATTTGGATGTAATCATGATGTGTTGAAGTGTTTCTGACAGGAGCAGTGATTACATACAGCCAAACAGCTGCGTCGGCAGTATGACTCGTTGTGGTGCATGATGGGAGACGTAGTCAGGAAGAGTTCCTGTTTTTCACACCAGTCCGCATGGAGTTTCTGTCCTCAGTGGACTCATTGCTGTATTTACAAAGATTATTTTTAAACTTGTCGTCTTTGCAATCCTCTTAAAGCTGAATGTCCTCCTGGATGTGAGAGCGGTTGGAGAATGTTGGCTTTTTTTTTATTATTATTATTATTGAAAATGCTATCGTTGCTGTTGTTTTTTGTTTATTGTTTTCAATTTTTTACAGACAAATAAACAAATGAATTGTCAAGTTAAAACATTGGAAAAAAGAAAAAAAGAAAATAAATCAACAGCTTCTAAGCAGAATATCAGAATCCAGACTGTTTTTTGTTTTTTTTCCAACTTAAATAAGATTTATTCAAATGGTCCATGTTACGTTTTCAACACGCCTGAGCTGACTGGTAAAGCTTGTGCACCCTCTCCAGATGGACGGATCGACTGGGAAATGACAGAGGAGGAGGATAGAAAAAAGAAACAACTGCTCGGATACTTGATTGTATATACTGAAGTAGTGTATATAGGATTGTTTTTTTTTAAAGTAGAAAAATCGTCAATTTTTTCAAGTTGCATAATGAGCCTCTCACGCCATGCTTGCCAATGACTTCGGTTAGTAATAGAAATAACAATAGTACAGGCTAGTTAAGTGGCCTTGTCCTTCTGAGTGCAATAAGACGTAAGGGTAAATGTGCCTTCGGTATGTAACTTCTCTCTGCTAATGTCTGATTGGTCAAAGCACAATAAATAGTTTACAACTAGTGAGTACAGTTGAGATGCTAGAGTACTGTATATTCTGTGACGGCAGGAAGACAAGCTTGGTTAAAACACACAAAAGCACATCTAGAATTACACCACAGAAGTTTTCATTCATAACCAGATAGTGCAGAAAAGGATCGTCTTTTTTTATATATATAGAAAAAGAGTCAAAGCAACATTCCATGTTTGTTGTAATTTGTCTTTTTTTTTTTTTATTTGTTTGTCGATGTTAAAAATGCCAACAGCTTCGAGGGGCTGCGTGTGTCAGTCTGCTAGAGGAAACGCAAATCTTTTAAACCAAAAAAACAAAATCAAAATGAAATAAAAAAATAAAAACAATATATTCAAAATTTTGGAACGAAACAAAAAGTCTGATTTTCATGCGGCACAGATAAGCCAAGTATAACTGCAGATTTCTAATGTGACTCGATTGCAGCCTGTTTGATGGTCACACATATCTTTAAAACATCAAGTCCTTTGAACAAGCAGGTTTATCTAGAAGACAGTTCACTGTAAAGGTCCTGATATCAGCCTTTGACTCGAGCCCTGACCCCAGGCCAGCGCTGAAGCACAGAAAAAAAACACAATAAAAAAAAGAGAGAGAAGAAGAAGTGGAAAAAAAAAGAATTAAATATTCCCCCTCTGTCACAAAAAGGAGGCCTCCGTTTAGAAAAGGCAAGCCATTCCAACTTGATCCCAACAATCATATAGAGTAATACTAAGATTCCACATTTACTACGTATCCCATTATATTTTGGTTTCTTTTTGTTTGTTAATCCTCTAAAAATATCTACAATATTTGAAAAGATAGCAGGCAAATTCCAGCACATGGTTTTTCAGTAATAACACACCAACACAGCTCTGGTCCTTCTGAGCTTCGCTTTCGCCTCTTTCCTTCTAGAAACCAGGAAGTTTATCTCTACGAGGTTGTAAACAAATTACATTCTCTTTAAGACATAAATAAGTCAAAGTATTTTTGAGCCATTGAAGCAGGAACAAGGCAACATGCCGACAAACAAAGATAAACTCTCTCTAAATATATTTATATGTATTTATATTTATAGAATATATCCCATAAATGCTATCATCATCATTATTATTTTGTGTTCCTCTTTTCCAACAGGTGCAAAACTACTGTGCAAGTTGAGCCCTACCACCTCGTTACACATTTCTGTTTATGGATGAAAGAAATTTTTACAGTCGGGTACATGTTCATGCCACACAGAGGGAACTTTGCAGGCCAGGAACTCAGAGAAGCCCTTTAAAATAGTAGTCCGCCGCGAGGCCCAGCCCATCAGAACGAAAGAACTCCAATAAAATTAAAACCCTTTTAAATAAAACTTGGGCAATGTACATTCATGCAGGAGCAACAATAATAATAACAATAATAATCAGAATCAGAATCATAATAATAACAATGTTGTTCAATTTAATTTAAACTATTATCAGTATTGACAATGTTATTGTTGAGGAGAGGGAGCGTTACGGGGAGTTTAGAGTCTGTTCTGTTTTGTGGTTTTTCACTCCTCAGCAGAGTCTCCCTCCTCATCGTCCTCCTCCCGGTGCCACTGAAGACACAGTTCATACATATGTGCAGCCAGCGGCCCGCTTATACAGTACATGCTAACACGCATACAGTCATACACACCACCGCCGCCACCGTACACATACAACCACAAAAAGCAGGATGGCTGTGTAGGTTTTGTGGCTTTGTTGCGCTTTTTTGATTGTATGATAAGTTTTTCTTTTCACCTTGCCATATTACTTTAGATATTCTCCGTTTGGTGAGGAGCGGAGAGCTTTAAGAGCTCAAGGTTAAGGGGGAGGGGAAGATGAAGATTTTGCCACAGGACCTGTCCTGTGTAGGTGAGGAAATGGGGGTTAAGGGGGGGAGCTGGAAGATGGAAAATTGAGCTGGATTGGGTGAAACTTTGGGGTTGACAAGGTGTGAGGTTGCAGTTAAAGGTGTGGAGGGTTTTGGAGAAGGTGCCCCCAGACTGCAAGGGAACGAGATTAGAGGTTAGCGCTGAGGTTAGGATCAGGGTTAGAGGCTGGTCTCCAAGCTGTGAAGAGGGCTCGCGGGGCTGGAGGAGGCAGCTGATTTACTGGTGTCGATGGTGAGATTGATGCCACTGTCGATGGCGTTGTTGTTCTTGTTGGGGGACGAGGGCTGGCTGGAGTACTTCCTCCTCCGAGCGGAGTCGTCGTCTGTGTCGTCGATGAGGGGGATGTTGGGCGTGGAGTCTTCTATCCTAAACTCGGGGTGTGTCATGAAGTTGTGGATGGATGATCTGGAGTCTGGTTTTTCCAGGCCTTCATAGAGAGAGCTACGGAATGCATTCACAACGCGGATCTGTCGTAAAGAAAGGAAAGGGAAGAGGAGAGAAAACAATGAGAGGTGACGTCAGAGGCAAAATATGGAGGGACCCTCGGGATGAGAGCAGAGAGGGAAGTGGAGGAGGGAAGGGAGAGATAGAGAGGAAGGAGAGAACCTCTCAATTAGAGGATAAAGAGGTGAGGGTGAAGGAGGAAAAGCAACTGCAGTCTGTGTTCTGCTTTCACAAGATGACTACGGTTCACAAGTCACTCAAGTTTGGCGTGCACTAAGAAAAGCCGTGAGGAACACAATCGTAAAAAAAAAAAAAAAAAAAAAAAATCATACATTTCAAGAAAACCAAAGCAACACAAATGCTCGTTGTAAGTATACGCTTTAGTCCAATGTGCTGTATACCTAGAAACAAGCCACGTTAATAAATGGAATGCTCACAGAAAAAATTAAAGGAGAATATCACATGCAAGTTTTGAAGAAATCTGGTGGACGAGGTCAGTAAGAAGGAAGGAGGTTAGATCTGAGAGATCCAAATCAGGTGGTTTGAAAACTTCTGGAGGTACCAGAACACCGTCTGGGACAATATCCACACAGACTCTGAATGGGACACACACATATAGCACAGGGTGGGTGTAAAGCATGGTCCCAAACAGGTGGCGATGGAGAGAGTCAAACTCTGCATGGGGAGGTTGGTTCAACACGAGCATCGCAGTGGAAAACTCACAACAAAACCACAAACTCCAAAAAAAAAAAAAGAACACAGTGGCCGAACACAGCAGGTTAAGATATTATGAACACGGGAAGTAAACGAGAGGTAAACACAAACTACATGCAACAAGACAACAGGACGGTGAAGAAGTGGACACCGGCACACAGACTGCTGAACACAAAACAAATGGAGGTGAATGATGAAAATAAAAGGTTTACTGTCAGAGGTCTGACAGCTCTCAACTCCATGCACAGCTAAGTAAACACTCAAGTATAGGCCCCAAACAACTTTGTGAACCTTTAGTGAGGATATCTCATATGTCAGTTTCTTCACTTTGTGGATTATAAGAAAGTGTTGTTTTAATCAAAACTCTATCAGCATGAACGATATCAACAGACGCTGAAATTTAGGATCTACACACAATTTGATAGCTGCAGTAAAAAGTCATTATTTGATGTTTTTACACAGGATATTGACTCATGTTACTGTAGCACACTGAGATGTATGTAAAGTTACAAAAGGGATATAACGTCATCATGTTCCTGTAAATACCATGTTGTTTTTAGAAGGATGTTTGTGACCTGAAGCTATACAAATATTGGTTGAAATTCCATCCTAACATGCAATTGAGTACGCTAAAACATTATGTGAGATATTTTAGTTTGTCCGAAACCTTAATATGAAACCAATAGTATGTGAATTGCAGTGAAATATTACAGTATGCAATGCTGGACACTACGGCGGCATAGATATCCCACAATGCAATGTGGTACTGACGACAACGTTTGTAACAGACGTTGACGGACAGCTCTGTAACATCAATGACGCTTCAATTTAAGTGTATGTATTATATTATACTGTATGTAAGATTCCACTTTGCTATAGGCATAATATAGTTTTGTTAAATTAGTTTGTCCGAAAAAAAACCTCCTACTGTTTATTCACATGAAAGTATGTTGCCCAATAGTACACATATTGAGTATGTATTGCATAGTTTGAGATTTTGGACGCAGCCATAATGTTTATTATAGCAATGTTTTATCTGGATGCAACTGAAATACATCGTCTAAGAAATATTGAAATGTCAGTGAAAAGGCTAATTCTCTAATCTTTATATGAACCACAAATGCAGGAATACGTGTACTGTATCAACAGATATTTTTAGGACTTACTGAATAGTTTTCCGATTTTATTTTTAGACTGCCTGAATCTCTGTCTGTTGGTCTGTATGTCCTTCTCATATCTCGAGAACCACTCATCCAATCGACTTCACACTTGGTGGATGTATTGCTCCGGACCCAAGGAAGTGCAGTGTTGAATGTGGTGCAATTTGGCCAGATGGTGGCGCTATAAAAATTTGGCCTGTAACTCTTTAACCATAAGTCTCAAGATGAAAATTCTTTTCAAAGAATGCTTTTTCCCCTTCATTCTGCGGGTTCAGACGACTTTATCCATATTAGCCACGCCCATTTGAGTCTGAATAGATTTTCCACCATTTTAATTGGGTCCAAATCAGATTTTTTGCTACTCCTTCTACAAATGTTGAGCAAATTTCACAAAATTTGGTATAGAACATCTCTGGACCAAGCTGGAAATAGTTACTTTTTTGGATTGTTGGCGTTTCAAACAGTTTTGCTAAAGCTGGCCCTCTAATTTAGCTCAAATGCTGTGGGCAGGGCTTATAGTACTAAAAACGCCATATGTCCTGAACGCTTTGTGCTATTGGGACCACATTTGGTGTACATGTGTAGATATGATGTCTGAGTGGCCATGACAAATTTGGTGCCATTTGACCAATAGGTGGCGCTGTAGCAGCATCATTAATCTCTAAAGGAAGGAAACTCTATCTATATATGTATGTATGGCTGCCCTTCGCATATCTGGAGAACCGTTCATCCTGTAAGAAGTCAATGTTTTGTTTTGGTTGATTATGTAAATGACTTAAACAATTCACCAATTATCAAAATAGTTTTCTCATCAATAATTTTAGCACTAAATATTTAGATTTTCTGATAACAAAATATCCCAAAAATGTTGGTACAATAATCGTATAGTTTTTAACATCTCCATGGTACTAAAAGACATTAAAGTGCATTAAAAGCCTCAAAGATATTAGGTTTTCTACTACATGGGAATACTGTATATACTGTGAGTATTGTAGTACTGCTACTCTCGCAACCGTGGCAGAGTATAAGGAGACAAAACAGATAAAACAAATAATAAGAGGAGCCTGTCGGGATGAGTGCATGTGACAGGATGTCTGACAAGTAACACTGATGGGGTGTCAGAAAAGGGTGGCGGGTGGGGAGGGGTGAGTTGAATTTACGGCGCTAGTGCTGCAGAGGATCTATGTCCGTAACTATGGCAACATGACAGTCAACTACACTGACAGTATGAAGCGACATGATGGGATGAATTATTGGTGCAATACTGCTTTATGGCGATTCTCCACATTCTCCTGTCCACACAACCCTCAGCAGGGTTTTACACCTGATTCTCATCAAGTAGATAAAGATTAGAGACAAAGTGTGTGTGTGCGTGTGTGTGTGTGTGTGTGTGTGTGTGTGTGTGTGTGTGTGTGTGTGAAAAAGAGAGGAAGAGAATGGAGGTGGACAACAGCATTAAGCAGAGATAGCCCCTGATTTAGTCGCACCATTTGGCATCCAAATTTGAAAGAACATTTTGAAAACTTGCAAAGTGGCTATTTTTAAAGTCTGGCACACAAACTGTAGCTTCCTTTATGTTTTCTTGTCGGATGATGTATCAGCTGGAGAATACACGAAATAGCAGGTACAAATTTGCTTCAGTTCAATTCAGTGTGATTTGCCTCGTCAGTAGCAAACTCAACAAATGAAGACAACATTGCAACTTATACTTGAATGTTTACCCAGTCCCTTGGTTGAGTTGATTGGAATTAGTTCACATTAATGTCTTGTCAAGACATAAAAATGGAAGGATTGGAGGATGGGATGGTGGATGAGCAGAGGGAGACAAACTCACAACCTGAAATGTCACGCCGTGGGTATCACCCTTAGTCCTGCGCTCCTAGCACTCTGAGGAAACAAACACACATTCACCAATGAGACGACAGTACACCCGAGCATGGGAGGAGATATCAAGATGAATTTGAAATCCAGTATGAACAGAAAAACGACAGAAAGAAGAGAGAGAGGAAATGAAAAAAGCAGATAGCAAGAGAAAAAGAAAAAAAAAAAGACGACTCTTCAGAGGTGCCAATCCAAAAATGGAGACTGTCACGGTAATTTGTTTTAAGACTAACAAGCCAGATAATGTGCAGAGAAAAATAACTTATTGTCCATGACATGATGGCACCCCTGAAGCAGAGAGAGCAGAGAAGCAGACTGACAGAGTTCTGACTCACGGCCAGTAGTGGGAGGAGCAGTAGCAGCAGTAGTGCTTGTAGGAGAGGAAAGGGCATTGGACAAGGACACGTGACTAGGACTAGAAACATGGGTTACATCCTGGGTCTGGCTGGTGGTGGATGATTGGCGTCTCAGAGCCCCCGCCCCCTGAAAGGAGGTGCCACTCTTGAAGGTGTTGACTACGTCAATCTGTGGGAGGAGAGCGGGACAGGAGAGGACAAATGGCTGCTCAGAGTGACAGAGACCAAATGGCAACACAGGTTGACTAGATGGGTGACGTTGGTGGTTAAGGGAGTACAAAGTGTCTCAATCATGACACGATGGGGGGACGGACAGCTAAAGGTCAGGGTGGAGTAGCCCCTCAACGAAATGGTGAATTTGACTCAAAGGGTTAGTTCAACCAAATTACAAAAAACACTTCTCTTACCTCGTCTCTAGATATCTGCCCCCACCCAAGAACAACGGAGGTAAATGGGTTTTTCAATGCTCACAGCATTAAAAAAAAAAAAAAAAAGTAATGTGTTTCGAACTTTTTTTCATAAATTTTTTTCATACTTTTTTTCTGACTTTTTTTTCTGACTTTTTTTTCGGACATTTTTTCGGACTTTTTTTTCAGACTTTTTTCAGATTTTTTTTCTGACTTTTTTTTCTAACTTTTTTTCCAGACATTTTTTCAGACATTATTTTCGGACTTTTTTTTCAGACTTTTTTTCAGATCTTTTTTTTCTCCGACATTTTTCAGACTTTTTTGTGCTCTACAAATAATCCACAGATCTCACTGTGAACAGTTTTTATTGGAACTACTTTGTACTGAGGAAGTAGTACAGTACAGTACCCATGGACTAATGGGGAAATTATTTGTGGAAAGACATGTTGCTGGTGAATATTTCAAGTGTAATTTCTCAATGTTGTCGGCACCACAAAACGAAATTCCATTCACCTCCTTTGCATATGCATATGGGTACCTGGTAACAGAAATCCCAGAGACAGAAATTTCAAAACTATCTGCATGGCTTGATGCCATAAGAGGTAAGACAGAAAATGAGTTTGCTAATTTGCGTGATCAGACCCTTTAAAAGACTGGCTAGCCGATGTATAGCATACAGATGCAGCCATTTAGTTCATTCAATGTACTTTGTTCGGTGGCATCTCCACTCAGTTACTTCAGGAATTAAAGAAAAACTACGGTTTTAGCACAACTTTTGTACAACGTTGCAGTTCAGTAAGTCATTACTTACGTTTTGGAGGGTGGCGACATCGACAACAGCCACAAGTGGTCAGATGATTAAACAGGTTGTGTGATTTGTTAAACCACCTTATTTTGCCTTAAAAGTAAAACGGAGTGCCCACATTGTCGTTAATAATCCGCCATGACATAGGAAACCCATAAGTGTGCAGCCAACCCCCAGGAAGAGCGCTGGGCTTTGACGCAAATTTTCATAGTGGCCAAACAGCGGTACTGCAACTTCTGTGTACATCACATATCGCCATTGGGCCCCAAAAGACTTTTTCCCATAGACTTATATTGGGAAAGAGATGTATAAACGAAATAACATAATTCTTTTGAGGTAAATCAACTTCCCAGTATGAACACTTGAATAACCCTTATTTAAATCATTAGGTCCTAAAAGTTGTAAATTGCACTAATAGCCAAATCCAGAGTTATTTCCCTTCCTCTGTTCATGTGAATGAGACCCAGATCGAGGCGGACTTAAAGGAAACGCTACTGTGCCTGCTCTATGGGCCCAATGGATGCGGAAGATCACCGAAAGATCCGGGTACTTTATCTCTCGGCAGTCGAGCCATTTTAGCTCCACTGAGCAAATCTCATAGGAATGAACGGGAGCACGCCTTCAACGCTGTATCCAGTTCTCTTAATGCATCCATGTGTGCAGCACTACAGAAAGGTCAAAGCTGAACCAGGGAGTCGGTCTGTAATTTGTGATGAATGATTTGTGATGAATGTTTACAATGTTTGTGTTGTAATTTTCTACTCTGTCTTCTTTTTCTAATCTGAGGGTTTGTTTAAAACCTGTTTGATCATCTGACCACTCTTGCCTGTTTCCCTGTTGGACCTATTTTTATTGATGTCACTGCAATTCAAAATCTGCTATTTCAGTTGTAACAAACCACAGTTTTCCTTTAACACTGAAAACCTGACTTTCTACTGTCTCTTAACCATGTTTGGCTGCCTCTGTAGGTATGTCGAGGGATAGCTCCACCCTGGACCGTTAGTGACACATCAGTGAGATGAAGTCAAGTCGAACACACATGCAAAACTGCCTTAAACATCACAGTGATAACGGTGTGCAGAGTCGGTCACAGTGAGAACAATTCAGCGACTATGTCCAGTTGTGTTTAACCCTCGAGGTTTTGATCGTCGATCTTCCACGGTTCCACACAGGTAGATCGCCTCAGTCCAGTGAGAGAAAGCTGCATCTTCACGTACCTAAATAAACCATCTTGAGATAAAATTGCTTTAAGGCTGTTACTGACTAACGTGAAGAACATAAAACAGTCTACTTCTTCTTAGGGTTAAGCTTCTTCAGGTAATGTCTGAAGTGGTGCGACTTCCTAATGAAAATGGATTATATGACAAAGACAGACAAAAAGTAAAGACATCTCAGAAAACATCGCAGGTGAAATTTTAACTTGAGGGCGTTTATTTGACTACGCAAAACCTTACATTTGTATTATTAAGTAAATATATGAGTGATTAAGATTGTTTAAATACACATTTTGAATATCCATATATTCTTTCTGAATCAGTCCAGCAACGTGACACAACGAATCGTAACATGGGGATTGAACTTGTGTCCTCACCTGAGTCTGAATGCGGTTGAGTCCTCTGAACCAGAGGATCTGTCCTCTCCTCAGCTCCCTCTCCGCGTGGTCAATCTCATCGTTGTCTTCATTTGGGTCCTCCTCCGGCATCTCATCTTTCCGAGTTAACTGGCCCGCCCTCCGCAGGAAGCGCAACCTGCTATTAGGTACGGAGGCTATCACCTAACCCACAGAGAAGACAGAGCACTGGGTCAAAAGGAAAGGTGACGAGCATACAGCACAGTACAGAGGAAGAGTAAAACACGAAAAACTAGAATTAAATCAAGAAAAAACAGGCACACCGGGAAAACAGAAAGACAGAAACAGATGAGCTTGCTTGTTACCTGTCCCCAGACAAGCTCTCCCAGCCCGAGGAAAACACACCACATCCACTTTTCCAGGTCCAGAGGTTGACAGCTGAATGGCTTCCCTCCAAACTGCACAATCACAATCTACACAAGGCAAAGCACGAGCCATGAAAATATATCATATCTAACTAACGTATGACAAAATCAAACAATTTGCATTTGCTTACCTGCATAGCAAAGGTGCCAAAAACAATAGTGCAGAAGATGGGGTTCCTGAAGATACCATCGAAGACGTTCCTCTCTCCGTGGATTTTGCGGGCGTTTATCTCATTGAAGAGCTGCATCATGACGAAGGTGTTGAAGATGATGGTGTAGTGCTCAGATGGAGGAGAGTGGAGAGGAGCGTTACGCCCGCTGTCAATATCAAAGATCCTCTCACCTACAGGGGGTAAAAAAAAATAGACAATTAGTATGATCCTTAAAGTACCAAACCCCTGGTGTACCGCAGAGCGAAATGACAGTCCGTACCAACAAAGAGCAGTGTGAAGATGATGACGAGCTGATAGACTCCGTGTCCCAGGATGTTCTTTGTCATGGTGCTGGAGATCAGGGCCTTGTTGCGGCCGTATGGCTTCCTTCTCAGCAGAGACTCTGTGGGAGGCTCTGTGGCCAGGGCCAGAGACGCAAAAGTATCCATGATCAGATTCACCCACAACATCTGCACGGCCTTCAGGGGAGAGTCCTGCGGAAACACAAGGGAGATTGCAATTAAAAACCAATAACGTCAAGTGCACGTTTGTCCGTTTGGCTAGTCTGAATCAGAGTGACATTGATTCTTTTGGTTCGGTTTCACAGTGCACAGATTAAAGCGGACCAAATAAAAAAAAAGTGTTTGCTGAAGGGCGTGTAGGAAGGAGCAAATTTAACTTTTTTTGTCTTGAGAGCTGCCACTTCCATGCAGGGAATCGTGGACTTTGAAATATTGCTGTCGGAGTGTTTTCACTTTGACTCTGTACTGATCTACTTTGGGCATGAATCCCTTCTCCTCCAGTTTATCTTCAATGACTTTATAAAAGTCACTATTTGATGTCAAGCTAACATCACCACTCATGTTGACCCCATATGTGTAGCTGTGTCCGTCTGAACAAATGCCCGCTCAGGCAGCCTGCGTTTTGGTTAGCTTCGAAACGGTCCAAGACCACCTCTCGCCATCAGTCTTGGACCGGTTGTTTTGGTCTGCACCAGAGTACGATGACAGCGTTCACAACTGCCCAAACAAACCGCACCAGATATTGAACCGCACCAGATTTCTATTAAAGCGGACTACATGTCGGCTTGTGAAGGCGCCCTAATAACCAATACTTCTGCTGTAACTAATTAACTCTTTCACACACTTATATTTCACACACACAGACACGCCTCTGACCTGTGTGATGCAGGCGCCAGTGAAAGCCACAATGACGGCCACAACGTTGACAGTAAGCTGGAACTGAAGAAACTTGGAGATGCTGTCGTACACGTTCCGGCCCCACATCACTGCTTTAACGATGCTGCTGAAGTTATCATCAGTCAGAATGATATCTGAAGCCTCCTTGGCCACATCTGTACCAGCAATACCCTGGAGGAGAGCAGAAAAGGTGAGCAGTCAGAAACAAAGTGGAATCTATTGCATCATACGGCACTAATCCGCAACCAACACGTGATAAATGAAAGAATCTGTCCAACCTCTGCAGCCACAAGAAAACAAACTGGGCTCTGGACACGTGTCAGCTCTGATGATGGACAATGACGATGCGGGCTAATTAAGGGGTCAGTGTGTGTGTGTGTGTGTGTGTATGTGTGTGTGTGTGTGTGTGTGTGTGTGTGTGTGTGTGTGTGTGTGTGTGTGTGTTGCAGGGTTGATGACAAGATGGACCATATTTATGGGAGGAGCAGGACACCCTCCTTGATATTCTGTCATGTTTGGTGAATTACAGGACAGGGTGACAGGGTGACAGGGTGACAGGGTGCAGCACCTCATAAACAGTGCACAATTGTGGTGATAGAAAAAATGCTACATGTGAGGACATGTATGTTCCATTCAATTAACCCATGTAGGAGGCTTTGGCAGGGTTGAAATATCAGATTACATACATACACAAGTAGACGAAACAAATCAAATTTCACACTGAATATTAAAGTTATGGTTGGTATATTTGTTGAAATTCTCTTTGCATCCCGACAGCTTTCAATAAATCAAATGCTCTGACAAAAAAAAAAATAATAATAATCTGGTATCTGTGGATGTCACATGCCTGTAATAACCCCGTCCAATGATTTAATTCGGCCCAAATGTAATGACTGGACGGGCTACCTGCCTGTCTACCTGCTTGCGTACAAACAATGGCCATGCTTGTTGTTTACGTTCATTATGATATTTTTATGTTCGGATGATAACAGTGGGGGGAGTGGCTTTGGAGGGAGGCCTGAAGGGACGGACTGACAGTGTTGCCGACTTGGTGACTTTTGGAGTTAGTGCTGCTAGCTGCTTTCAGTGGAAAAGAGTTTACAACACTGGGCTGGGTTTTTAGGTTGGATCGTATTTAAAATCTATTGTACACTCTAGTTTCTCACGATTACCGACCTCGCCTTTAAAGGACCACATTTGTGGTTTCACACGGCGAGCCAAGAAACCATTACCAGTTTACACCTTGCATCAGTGACTCCCACTCTGGGGTTAACACGAGGGGGTACCTCTACAGTTTCCAGGGGGTTTGTGGAAAGACTGTGGAGTAGCCCAGGTTATTTGAAAAAAATAGAAATTGTGATTTGTGTTTAGGAGGAAAATTAACACACAAATATGTGAGGGAACCACAGCCTTACGTTATTGGACAAAGGAGGAAAAGATGCTTTGGATGAGCCAAAATATGGGCCAAAATATTTAATTTATGAGGAGAGGAATAACAGCTGAATAACAAATACATGTAAAGATGTGAGTTACAAGAAAGAGATCAGTGTTTTTCTGTTTTCAGTAGTTTGTAAAAGAGGATTCTGTACTGCAGATAAATAGTGTGAGCCAGCAGAGATCCACTAGGGGGAGCTCCTAATCTACACAGC
>CAKALG010039228.1:0-10287 GCA_916700815.1 Helicolenus hilgendorfi
ACGCTGCGTACGGAGCTTATTTCGACAGACTTTACATCCTGCAGGAGGGAAAGATAGTTTACCAAGGTGGCAGAGGACCAGAGGGGTACCGGATCACAGAGCTCAGAGACTGGCTGGATCAATACAGAGAAACGCTGGAGAAATCCGGTAATCTAGTTATTAATGTGTAGGAGTTAATTTTCATCTTTTTTGTAGAGCTGCTATATGACGAAAAACAAAAAAAGGCTGCATATTTTTCCAGTACTATAACTCGAATTAGATTTTTTTTCCATCAGTAATGGTTTAAGTCGTGTATTTACTTTTGATATGTCTGATCAAAGTAATTAAACATTGTAGGACGCACAGTATAGGCTCCTTCGTGTCATATTGGAGATTTTAGCCATCCTGTTAGGATCCACCTACAAAAAAAAGGTTAGTTTGTCTGATCAAAGTACTTTTGTCTGATCAAAGTAATTAAACATTGTAGGACAGCATAGTATAGGCTCCTTCGTGTCATATTGGACCATTTAGCCATCCTGTTATAGGATCCACCTACACAAAAAAAAGGTTAGTTTTGTTTTTGGACCCTGTTTGTATGTGAACAAAAAAGTATTTTGTGTGTCATAAGTTTTTTTTTTTCCTTTTTTTATAATTATTATTTCTTCTCCTCCTCTGTGTAAAATGCGCCTTTAATGAACCATGTTGGAGATGTGTGCGCATCACTGTGCTCCTCAGTATATAAGTGAAGTTCGGTTTTTAAAAGGCTCAATACCAGAGAACCGATACTGATGTTTTTTCATACTGGAGATCACAATGAAGGTGCATGCTCTCTGCTCCTGCACAGGCGCAACGGTTTTTGTACATATTGTTCCGTTTTATGGATATATTTTTCATATAATAAAAAATGCTTTGATCTACTCCTTCATTTTTATTCCA
Source organism: Helicolenus hilgendorfi (assembly GCA_916700815.1). NCBI lineage: Eukaryota > Metazoa > Chordata > Actinopteri > Perciformes > Sebastidae > Helicolenus > Helicolenus hilgendorfi. Next base: position 916 of record CAKALG010039228.1, read on the forward strand.
TACTACTTAAAATTGTTGCATGTTGCATCATTGTGGTTTTTGCATGCAAGGTGGGGGAGCTGTTGTTTTTTTCCTCCTTTTATTCTCTTTTGGCAAGAACATCATGCTGTGCATAGAGTTTACAGCAATTTGGTCTCTTATAGTAAGAAGACAAAAGGATGAATGTTCAATTTCCTGCACAATAAAGCACAACGGGCCTCTCAGTGGATTTCCTCCAGAAATCTCCCTTTCTGAAGTGCAGCCCCTGAAATTGGTGTGGAGGAGCAGAAAATATGAAATCACTTCAGAAATGATAAGATCTCCCAAAAAGCTCCAGCAATTATTGCATTATTTTAAAGCAGATTCTTCAGACGATTCACAAATATAACCAATTTATTCACAAAGTGAAGAGCAAGAAAAATCTTCAAACTTACATTTGTTTTCAAGAGCATTGTCTAATTTTGGCACACCTTTCTGATTTTACTTATTTGTCAGAGGAGTCTGCAGTTATTCTCACACAGTAAATGCTCTGGTCTGTTCCTAAAATCAACTACGGTATGTTCTGACCTGCGCACACAGGTCTCTGTAATTATGAAATATTGTATTTAGTGGCCTTTAAAAACTGTATAGATAGTGATTATAGATGTTTGGTTAATGCTGCGGTGAAAGAGCCGTAGTTTGTTCTGCACAGCCCCTTCCTTTAAGCCTTTGACCTCGTACAATTAAATGAGGATAATCACTCTTGATCCTATTACACTGAGTGATATATCCACCTGGAAGGGTCTAAACACACACATGATTTCAGGGCTTAGCACACCGATCCCAGAGCAGAAAAACAGTATTAGGAGTGAAGGCATTTATCTCTGTTAAATCGGACTACTGCAATACGTGCAACTCTCCGTAGTGAGTTAATGCTGTATAATTGCTCCTATGAGCCTTCAGCACATCTGAAAAACACACTAAATACCATGAAAATCAAAATGTGCAAAAAGAAAAAGTACGCTTTTTGTAGTTTTCCAGGAAAAGGATTTCATTCATCTTTGTACAGCAGCATCTAAAAGTGAAGGAAAATCCCCTCAGAGGCGTCAGATACCAGTCACGATGCAATGAAGACACAACAGGCGGTGGGGAGAGGTAATGTCTCAGACACCGATGACTCAGGAAACCTGATACTAACGCCAACACAACCTATATGTGGAACATCTTGTCAGATGATTTGGTTCCCTGTTTCTCCAGCTTTCACAGTGGCATTATTCATAAGTCATAACGCGGTTACCTCTAGCACGGCGACTGGGACATAAATCACAACAGGGGTTTTAAAAGCTTAAATGTAGTGACAACACAAGGATGCTCATTGCGGTTAAAGTGGGTAATTGTTACCAAACAGTGCTTATGAATCATGGCTTTGAAATAAAATTTGAGTTACAGCTTTAAATATCACTTGATGTTTGAAATTAGTGGTTGTAATGACCGAAATGAGAGAACGCTCTTGTTATGGTCTCTTGTGTCTCTTCACATCTGAGCAGCCAAATAGATCACGTCCTTCAAGTTTGCAGTCGTCGTTGTTTCATCAGGACTTTGTGTTTGTGTTGTCTCACAGTTGATAAATCTCAGCCAATTCACATGCTCACTCCACATTGTGTCCTTGACACATTATGAAGAGATGCGTTGTTGAACAAGAGAGCAACATAACGCAGGGACAAGTCAGCAGCTTCCTTGAGATGCAGATGTTTTCAGTACCTGCGTATGAATATTTGCTGCTTTCATCTTTGCTATATCTTTTGACTTTGGAGTTTTGGTCAGACAAAACCAGCATTTTTAACACATTACATTAGGATCTGGGAAATTGTAACGAGCATTTTCACTATTTGCTGACAATTTCATCTGAAACATAATAAATAGATCGATAGCTGGTTGCAGCCGTACACAAGACGATTAAGGATAGGAAAGCAGAGAGAAATGATGCAGACTTTTGCCCGATCTTTGCTCTTTTTCTTGTAAATAAATACATAATTTAACCTCCCCCGGCTCCCAAATATGTTCCCAATAAAGCGTAAAAGAATCACCTGCATTGAACTGATCATAGATGATAGATATGCAGTACACAATGGGTCACAAAGTTGACATTACAAAGAACATATGTTGCTGTTCTGACTGCAGGGGCTTTACAGTGACCTTACTTCCCAGCTCATCTGGAACACATTAAACACACAAACATACAGTACTTATGTGGAGCTGACAGTTGACCGATGCGTACCTGCCTAAATGAAATATACCCCCCCACACACACACAGTGGAAATTCTTTGAATCTGGATTTCTTCCATGTGCAGTTTTCCATGAATGTAGAGTTTCCTCTGTCAGCGCAGAGGCATATGGGAACAGAGGGTTAAAGGTCTCAGGCTTGGGGGGGAGATAATTAACTTTTGCTGTTTTGCTTTATGACTTGCATGGATGCTGAGGTGGTTTTTTTTGTAGCTCCTCTGGTCAGCTTTGAAGGTGAGGGCCCCTCTTTCCCCCGGGTCGTAACTCCACAAATGAACGCCTGGTGGTGGAGAGTCGAGGGGCCACGGCACACAAAAATGTTTCAGTTAAACCTATGTGACTCAGGTTTAACATGTAATCATTCAACCATGCTCATGCTGGTATAAATAAACTTGCATTTCAACACTCAGGAGTTTTAGTTTCACTGTGGACATTTTTCTAGGACACACTATTAGAGAATGGAGAGCGTTGTTATGAATGAAAGTTTATTTGGGAACTTTTAATGGAGGCTTGGTTACAGCATTGTCACAAGTATTGCCTGATTTAGCTGCTGTAAAAGGCGTTTAAAGGGATAGTTTGTGTGTTTTGAAGTGGGGTTGTATGAGGTACTTAATGCACAGTAGGCGCATTAATTACAGTAAATGACGGTCGGCGTGCCCCCAGCAATGAGAAACAGACAGGAGCACCGGAGCAAAGCAATACAGTGCTGTGGACGGGGACAGCAGAAAAACACATTTTAGCCACCTAAAAGAAAGGCTCACCTTAACATTTTTATATCCGTTTAAGTGTACGCTATATTTACAATATTTTCTGACGGTGAACTGAACTGAAACGTATCTATACTGTTTATGTCATCTGAGCCTGCTGGCTTTGGGGAGAGCACAGATAAGTTTCACTTTCAGTTCGGTTCCCCATCAGAAAGGAGAAGGAAAGGGCTGTCTGAGGGCAAAATAAGTGGAAATATTCTAAATATAGTGTACACTTAAACTGATAAAAACATTTTTTTAGGTGAGCCTTTCTTTTAGGTGGCTAAAATGCATTTTTCTGCCGTGCTCGTCCATAGCACTGTATTGCTTTGCTCCGGTGTCAGTCCTGTCTGTTTCTCCAAGCTAAGGACGTGCCAACAGTAATCCCCTGTAAGTAATACATCTACCATGTATAAGTACCTCATACAACCCCACTTCAAAACACCCAAACTATATCTTTAAGTTGCAGCATTAAGAAAAGATTGTAATCCATATGGAATCCATTCTGATTAACATTCAGTTTAACTCATTTTTACTTCTATAACTGCTGCCAGTTATTCAGACTATCAGGGACTTTTAAGGCTAGCTTTTTTAGGTCATGGACACTCAGTAACACAGCAGGAGTGTCCGAGACATTTCCCAAGAAAGTTCAGTCTGGAGTGAGAAATTGTTGGATGTAGCGCAGAGAAGAAGAAAAAACAAGCTGAAATAGTGCAGCAACAAAGTGGAAAATGATCCGTTATGTGGGACAGGCAGCGCTCAGCGTTTACTCCTGTAATGGTCTGATTTGTTGCTTAGAAGGAAACCAGTGAAATGGAAACCAGGAAACATTGTCTGTAACATACAATAATATATTGCTGGTATACTTAAATGATGGAAAATTAGAGTTTTGTTCAGTTATTGTACAAATATTATTAAATATTGATGTATGTGTTAGTTCCAAATGTGTAAAAACAGTCAATTACTGAGTCTACATTATATTTTAAACACCTCAAAATGTAAGACTGAAACACGTTGGGCAAAAAAATATGTCTGCACTGCTCTCTATAGGCTGAAAAGCAGTAATGGGAAAGCAAAACTGCTGACTCCAATATTCTCATTTTGTCAAAGGTTTCTGGTTTGGGAGAGTCACCGTTTCATATAGGAATCAAAAACCAACATTTTAATGAGCTGTTGATACTATATGTTATATATAACACATATATTATAATGCATGTGCACTCAAGTACTGTACTATTCTGACATACTTGTATATTACTTAAGTATTTCCATCTTATTCTACTTCATACTTCTACTCCACTACATTTCAGAGGGAATATTGTACTTTCTAGTACACTAAATTTATTTGACACTTATATTTACATTTTACATATATAAACATTATATACTTGTATGATATGATGCAGCACTATATTACTAATCCACCCAGTAGTATACAAAGTATCTAAAATTGGCTCAACATTGAGGAACTACAACATTAAAATACTCCTACGTGTATTTGTTTTGTGATATAAATGGAATCATATAATATAACACTGTGAAAGAACTTTTACTTTTGATACTTTAAGTACATTTTGCTGAAAAATACTACTTCTACTTAAATAACATTTTGAATTCAGGAATTTTACTTGTAATGGAGTATTTTTAGACTGCGGTATTTCTACTTTTACCTAAGAAAAGGATCTGAGTACTTCTTCCACAACTGTGCATGTGCAGGGAACACCATTTACTGAACTGGATTCATTGGCTAAGTTGAAATTCATTCTTTCTTTAATATGAAGTGATTTCTAAACACATGATACATTTGCTGTACAAGAGTTACAGTTTTTCTGATGAGTCATTCAAGCTCCAAAGGCAGCCTGGCACGTTACAGTTTTTCTCAATTGCTTTGGCTCATTTTTCAAAACACTCTTAACTTTCTCTAAACTGTAAGTGCAATTGTCACAACTGTTTGATGCAACATCACAACTCTATTGCATTGCTGCAAAAGGTAGTAACTCACTCAAAACACTTCATTCATGCTTCAAAACCGAGTTATTGTGTCAGTAAGTTGGCCAATGGCACCAAAATGAAAAGTTGTTTTGTCATCGTGTGAGCCGTTGTGGTCAAAATGTTTTAGATGTTTTTTCACCACGACAGTCAACATAGGAAATGTTTCTTATATACAAATCTCTGTTTGTTCTACTTGTTTGTTGCCACTGATTGCTGAACAACAAACTAATTGTTTTAAGATTTGAAATTGTTGTCTTTAAAAAAAAAGATTCTCATTTAAGAATTGAGCCAAAGTGAATGAGGAAAAACGATAATTTATTTATTAATTAGACCTCTTTTCTGGGCATCCAGCGCGAGGTGTACAAACATCTCTTTTGCCCTTCTCTTGGTTTTGTCCAACTGTTTCTTTTTGCATCACTGAGCATTAAGGTGCGTGCGGCCACACCTTAATTTAATGGGTGTGAAATTTAGTGGTGTGCCAAAAAAGCAGGCAGGACAGGAAATAGCGTGGGAAGGGTTGTAAACATAAACACAGCTTGGTGTACTTTTATGTCATCACTGCTCTTGCCCCACCTTCTCAGCTGCTTTTATCATTTAACCATGTAGTTATATAAACAGTATTTATTGAATGAGAAAGGCCAGTCCCTCTCAATGTGGTTGGGCACTGGAGAGCAGTGTTCTTTTTCTTTAGATGCAATACCTTTTAAAAAAAATATATATATATTGATATTCGACACCATTTTCGGTACACAAATTGACACAACATTGAGGGCATCAAATTTTAGATTTTTATTAGAAGATAAATAGCGGTGTGTGGGTGTGTCAACTGCAGAAAATGAGCATTGAAACCGTTTCAAATATTCAGTATCTATGAATCGATACTTCAATATTTTTTTTAACAACACTACAGTGTTGTCGTTTCCTGTTTCAAGGTTAAATCGGCTTAAATTCTGATGGGTCAGGTCACGACCTGAAGCTAATACGTCTTAACCTGTTTGTCATAGAAATTATCTGATACTAAATCCTATCTGACCGTGCCTTTGTTATTCTTATTAGTACATAGTTTAGTAACAATTTATGATCACCCAACCCAATCCAACCCAACCCAACCCAACCCAACCCAACCTGACCTGACATCTGATCAGCCAGGGTAATTGAAACACCTCTGTGAGTGCATCATAATGTGATACTGGTGAACTACAAAACCAAACTATAAGAAAACACACAAAGAGGGAGTTGCAAACCAGTGAGATTGTCAGTACAAATCCATCAACATAGGGCTGGGAAATATGACAATATATATCGTCAAAACAATATTGAAATGTCTGTTGTATATATTTTTTATATTGCTACATAGTGATATATATCATGATAGAAGATTTTGGCCATATCGCCTAGCCTTACATTAACCCTAAATAATTTTTCTCCAATATACTGTACTATGCTTTATTCCCCTACATACATTACAGTACATATGTGTGTGTTTTTCCAACGTGGAGTGCTCTACACCAGAAGAAACTAAAGATAAGAGAGAGTCAAAAGATCTAATGCAGATTTTTGTAGATTTGTAGATAGAGCTGTTGTGATATCATTTGTATTTCCTTCTTAGATTTTGATTCATTACTTCCAGGCGATGTCATCGCTTTGTAGGATGAAACAGCAGGCTGTGTCTTAGGGCAACCTTTTTCCTTAAGAGACCCCTTTTCTTTATCATTGAGTAAACAGACGACCCCTGACTAAGTGACATTTTACGGATATTTCATATTATATTAAATTAATAACAATAACAGTACAGAACAGCTGATAAACTATACAGTTAACCAAAATAGTGAACACAATAACACTATTGCATCAGAGATGAATTTTCCTGTTATTTTGAGGAACTTTTAATACAATTTTGTATTTTTAAGAATCTTTTTCAACCAAACATACCTAATAGGCTTATTTTTTGACAAATTCATTTTTTTCTTCTCTCTGATGCTTGGCTATTTTTCTATCGGCTCTTTGGTTGTTTTAACTGCATACTGTACTTTTCTCATTTATAAGTTTGTATCCTAAATAATAATCCAAACCAAAAATAACAATTTCATTTAATTTTCTTCCCAGAAATGAATGAAATACTGAGATACAGGCCAACCGTATATTAAAAGAAAGTTGTGTTAGAATCAAGAAGGCCTCCCCTGAAGCTTTGACGACCTCTAGTGGTTGTTGGGTACCCCACTTTGAAAACCAGTGTCTCAGGGAAAGATGGAGAGAGCTACCTGACTTTACTTTGAATTTCAGAGCTTATTGCAGAGCACTGGGTCCTGGTGACGTAGATGAGTTGCACCAGAAGGTGGAGACAGAGACCGCCGTCTCAAACTGTGATACCATCAGGGACTGCGGAGGAGTGCTGACAGAGTCACTGTTATCATGCAGTTGATAATCAACGAGTTGGCTCAGGGGAGGAATTTATTAAGCATTACGGGGCAGTAGAGCAGATGTTCCTCTGATTTCAGGTGGTGCATAAAGTGTGCATCGATTGGATCTCATACTGCGAAACATCTGACATATTAGCCTCGCCAAGCATCTGATCTTGTCTTAACCTCCTTGTTGTGTCAAGAGCAGGTCAAAGAGATATATAAATCAGGACAAAATAAGGTGGTGATGTTATATATGTTTTATTAAAAGCAATGAATAGACAACACAACATTATCTGGCCAAAGCACAACAGCAAATAATCCCAGACTGGACCAAATACTGATAAGTACTACCCCCCCTGTAGAAATGCCACTTGTAAATCATTAGAATACTGCACAATGTAATCCACAACCTGAAATGTACCTCTGCCATGGTGTAAGTAAACACAAGATTATCACTCTATCAGAGAATTGTGATAGACAAAACCCACGTTAACCGCTGAAGGTCTTTGTGAGTGTGATTAATTTGAATATTTGACATAAACTAAGCTCCACATGTTTAACTATGTGTTCACTGTGTGTCAGACGTGTTTTCAGACCACTTCTCCCTCCATCAGGAGTGGGTCTCATGCATGGTGAGACAAACCAATAACATTAGACAGATGTTACAGTATAGATTTATGGTGAATGGCCAGTGAAAATCCAACACTGACATTAAGAAGTGAGGTTGGAAAACTTAACAACCTCTGAGATGCTGCAAATGAGCTTGAGAGTGATCAATAGGTGAAGGTGTAGAGATATTCACACCTTGGATACAAACACATGATGGAAAATAGATGGTGGCATTTCCTGAGGAACTGTGAAATAACTCTATCTTTATAACATCTATGTTCAGTATATACCAACACCCAAAATGATAGATCTGCAGAGAGAGAGAGAGAGACAGCAGGGTGGTATTTGGGCAGTGACATTACCTCCAGGTACATACTGTACTGTACAATAACACTTTTTGCATGAAAATTATCTATCTCTGTAGAGTTATGATCTGTAGCTGTTTAACTGTACAAACTCACAATATGTATTTTTTGTGCATTAATTATGAAATGACAAATTCACAATATGCTGCATGGAGATTGTTAGAGCTGCAACTAATGTTTACTCTCATTTTATATTAATCTGCTGATTTTCAAATCTCAAAAATAGTGAAAAAATCCTGTTAAAATATCCCACGGCTTAAGGTGACCTATTTTTTGATCAACAGTCCAAATCCCAAAGCTATTCAGTTTAAAATAAGACAAAGAAAAGCAGCAAATCATCACATTTGAAAATCTGAAAACAGATAATGTTGACTGAAATGACTAAAACGATAAATACATTATCAAAATAGTTGCTGATTAAATCTACTGACCGATTAATCATTGCAGCTCGAGTCATGATTACAAAATCTGAGAGCAATTTGTTAGCAAATAAAAATATGAAGTTAAAATTTAAAAATAAAAAGTCAATGGTGCAGTTGCTAAGTTTAATTACAAATACAAATACTGAAAGAAAAGTGGTTGAGGTTGCATGTGCTCTGTTAAAACCTTTTGTATTATTAACCCATAGACTGTATATAAAGATGGAAGACATGACAGCTCCCCTAAAGTGAAGGCAAAACACTCCTGGTGGCTGGCTTCAGTATAGTTCATAACCCCTATACGTTAATGGATGGGATATTGGCCTAACTAAAAAGTCAAAGTACACGTCAAATTGATTTTTCCTAAAGATAGTTTCTGTCATTTTAGGTAGTTCTTATCACACTGATGTATGTTCAAGTGTTCATTTTTTTTTTTAAAGTTTGGTTTTAATTAGTTATTTGATGCAATAAAAAGAGGGTGAGACGTCATGATTGGCAGTTAGGGTCTCTTGCTGACAAGATGCTCGGCTCGCGATTGATTCGGGCGCGTGACTTTGATACCCGATCACTACTGCGCAGACTCTGGCTCCAAATAAC
>CAKALG010039229.1:0-12668 GCA_916700815.1 Helicolenus hilgendorfi
GGTCTAGACGGCATTGACGACACTGAGGCGAGTGTCTGTACCCGGCTCTGTCTCGTCTGTGAATTTCAACGAATCGAGCAGCCAAACTTTCTGTGTAGGTGCAGATTTCCTGTGATTTGTCTGAGTATTCCTGATCTATATCTTCATCAACACTGATGAATATGACTCATTTGCAACAGCTTACAGCTTTCTTTGAGTCCGCTAATTTGACCACTAGATGATGATCTCACACTAGACAATGAATGTTCTCTTGATAAAGCTTGAGAGTTTGAAAGAAAACTTTATTTGTATACCTCTTTTCAAAATAGAATCAATAAACAAACAGCAATAAATGGGAAAACATGCCATCGGAAACAATACAATCAAAGAACAATGTAAGATAATGAGAAAATAGAAGATATAATAAAACCCTAATATATGTAGTAAATTAGTAGTAATGTAGTGAAGTAGTAGTGTTTATTGGCCATCAAACTTGTGATTACGTATGTATTAGCGGAAAAAAAAAGTAGTCTTGAAGCTTCAGGTTGCGGTTAGACAAAACAAAAGAGGTTGGTTAGGGACAAAACAAAACAAAATAAAACCTCCCGCCCCCCAAAATAAATTGGCTAGCAAAAACACGAAGTCAGGCTAAACCCGTCTCTAGACCGCAAGCCGTGTTTTTCTCCCGCATGTCTGACGCAACAGGTACTCTCATGTTAATCTATACACCGGCTCCGTGCAGGCTCGCATCTCACGGGCGTAAATACGACCTGAAGAGTTTAATACTCCAGACTCCATTGGGATAACCAGCACAGACGGTCGCCTCAACGCTAAGTCAGAGTCTGAGCAAATTCAGTCAGTGCATAGCTAGCTAACACGGCTGTAAATTAGCTTTTCATACAGTCTGAACACCTTTTAAAAAACATTTAGAATCCTCTAGTGTTTATGTATTTTGCCTTAATGGTGTATTCTGATTGTCTCCATAATAACTGGTCAAACAACTACTTCACATTTTATAGCAGAAAATGTATTTTATGATCTGAAGCAACGACAGTAAACCTCATGTTTTGGTGTCAGTCCCTCAGATTCAAAGAGCTAGTCCTTCCTAAATCCATTTTTTTAGCTCTGACATTCAGCCGTCATACAGGGACAAATCCACTGTGGAGGAGACAGCGTTACCAATCTGTCCACCCACAGTAACCTTAACAGACCAGCAGCTACACAATAGCCATGGTGGCTTTTGAGCAAAGAGATAACAAACATGAATACACAGCAAATGACTCATCACAGCTTTGTGTGTTTTTATTGTATAGCAGAAGTATAGTGTTTTTGACCCTTTCTTGTCTGATACTGCCGAAAGGTTTAAAGGATAAGGCTGGAGATATTCCATGTTTGTGTTATAGTCAACAAATCCCATGAAAAAAAACTAAACCTACATTGTTCTCTGTCTATACTTTCTGACTTGCCTACCCAGTCTGTGGCACGCTTCCTACTGAAGATGTAAACCTTGGTTGTGACTAGAAGGTAACTTGCAGAAACTCTCAGGAGACTCGCTGCCCAACGACCTATCCTAACCGTAGCTATTTACGGGTTACCTTCTAGACACCTTAAAGGAAGAGTTGGACGTTTTTGGGAAATACATTTATTGACTTTCTTGCCGAGAGTTGCATGAGAAGATCGATACCGCCGACGTATTTGTCCATTAAATATGAAGCTACAGCCAGATGATGGTTAGTTTAGCCTAGCGCAAAGACTGAAAGCGGAGGGGAAACACCACCAGCACCCTCTAAAGCTCACTTATGTCTCATTTATTTAACCTCTACAAAATACGTATTGTAAAACACAACTGACTTTGTCTGCTAACTGTGTTAACTGGCGACTTTCAACCGAATAGAATAAAATAGAATAGAAAGCTTTACTGTCATTGTATTAAATACAACGAGATTCACAGTTGCCACTTCTGGTTAGTGCTTTCAAACGTTGTGCGCGTTGTGGGGAGATGCCACCGCAGTAATGTAGTAATGTGTGTACAGCTGGGAACTTTTAGCAAACATTACTATTTTCAGCAGCGTATTAACACACATTTGGTGTATTTACCAGGGAGGTGTATGTGAGATTAAGATATATCGGGTTTTGGATACACACACAATACTTGTGACAACCTCGCTAATTTCTTTTAGATGGCTACGAAAACACAAATTTTTATACTTGCTTTTTTTTGTTTGATACGTTTGTTATTTTGTTTTATTTGTGAAGCACTTTGTAACCCTGTTTTCAAAGTTATCATTACAGGCGGCTGTGGTTCAGGAGGTAGAGCAGGTCGTCCTTTAATCACAAAGTTGACGAATTATGCGCGCACAAATTCATTGTTGTCAATGTAAAGAGCAACGGAAGGCGTGCTCAAATGCGGGAGCAGCCTCGTCGCATTTGATGGGAAAATCTTAACATTTTCAAACGCAGCAAGCGCACCGCAGGTCATGTGACGAGATTTAACCAACCAGCTCTAACGGGACTCGCTTCACCCTTTCAAAGACGTCACAACATGCGTTTGAAAGGTCAGCCTCACAGAAGACTGACAGATCAAGCTGTAAAGCTGCTGTGATGATGGCTTTATGATGCTGGGAATCCATTATTTCTTTGTTTAGTTTAGTCCGGTTAGTAAAGGCTTACTGCTAAATTACTAAGACGTCATCGCAGTGTGCGTTTTTTGGTTGCTTAGTAGTGGCCTTGAATTAAACCGCACGGGTGGACTGCACATGGGATAAAATGAATACAGAATATGTCTAGATTTATCCTTTAACTGAGGTAGACTAAGCTGGCGGAGGAAAAGTGGACAAACCAGGAAATTAATTACAATATTTGATCACTAAATTACTTCTGGGATGCACTGGATATCACAACGGATGGAACGCTGAAGGGAAAATTTGTAGTTCAAGCAAATTATTAACTGTTGATATGGAAAATCTAATCTTGGTGAATGTCTGTGCTTGTTCTAGGAGCAGTACCGGTTCTGCTATGACCTGGCCCAAGAGTACCTGGACTGCTTGGAAGTCAGATAGCACCAATACCTCACCTCTCGTCCCTCTTCGAGGAGAAAGGTCTAGATCCTGGATCTGTGCCCCGGCCTCCTTAGTCCATGTATACAGCTCTGGTTGTCTTCTTCGCCATGCCTGGATGAAACATAAAGACTGATTAAGAAAGCTCACTGGACAACTTGTAACATACTACTGACACCCCTTTTTGCTTTCCCTCGGCGCTCTGATCCAACCTGTACTCTTTAGTGCCACTTTACAGTACATCTGCCAAAACCAGAGGAGACTTAACAGGAGTAGAGTTCATTTTCTATACGACCACTGACAAGGCAGCCGGACTACCTGTCGTGCACCTCGACGACAGGATTCAAAGAGCTCAGCTGTATCCTGCCTTACTATGAACAAACACTGAAAGGGAACTACAGTTGAAACCACTGGGTGATATTTTGTGTTTGTTTGTAACACTGTAAATGGTGCAATCTGCTGTTGGTGAACATCCCATGTCGTACTGTACTATATTTGAACTTTATCTTTGGCGAGGCTGACGACTGAAGGTAAACCGAGGGTGAAAGAAAGCCGGTCACATCCGATGGACATATCTGTACAGTAGAGTTGTTTTGGACCTAATTTCTCTTTATTTATTTTCCGTGTATATAGATGTTTTTTTCCTCCTTTCCCCCCTTTACCTCCCGCCCGGGTGTTTCTAGATGTTCTCAACGTCTTCTCAATGTGCCAATCCATCCTCTCTGTGTCTGTAAATGGGGACCTCTTCAGCATCTGCATGCTCAGTCTTAAGTGTTTCATTGCAGTGTGTGGCCCAAGTCTGCTTTAGGAGGACGGATTCTGCAACGCGAATTCCCTCCGCTAGTCCCGACAGAGCTCCGTAAGAATAACCGCGTGTTGCTGTGAGAATACGGCGAAAAATCAAGTCGCTTTCTAAATTTGTATTTATTCAATGTGTTTTATTTTCTAAATAGTGTATAAAACAGGAAAGTAAATAAAATATGTTGTTGCTTAACAACCCTGCTTTTTGGAGAGATTTTTTTTTTTTTTGGTTTGTTTTTTTTACACCTAACAGACGGGCGTGGTCGGAGGGGAACCCGCCCTACCAGAGTCATAAGGTGATAGCTAGTTAGTAGGGGTGTAAAGATTAACCCATACATATCGGTAATCCATACAATAGTGTTCGATACAGCTACATCGATACAAAACTATGAATCCGACTCAAGTTTTGAGGGGAAAAAACAATACGCCCGTCATAAACCGATCGCTCCACTTCAGCTGCTTTTTACGCGTTATGTGTGTGTGTATGACATGGAAGTGGCGAGAGCGGAAAGGGAGAGTGAGGCGTCAGTGTGTGTATTACATTACAAAGGGCAAGACCCGACCCCTCATCTGCTGCATACAGAGAAAAGAGGAGCGCAGCGGTCTAGCCATCATACATTCAAGCAGGCAGTCACTAATGGGGAACTAGCACACCACTAGTTAGCATTATGGATGGATTACTGGGTACAGGAGACTCATAATGACCACAGAAAGATGCGAAATGATCAAAAAAATACTTAAAATTACCATAAAGAGACTCAAAATGCTAGTCATTTTGTCATCTGTGGTCATGAAGGAAACTCAAAATGACTGCAAGTTACAATAAACCCTAAAAATGACCACTAAGAAACTCAAAATTACCATAAAGAGACTCAAAATGACTACAAAGAGACTCAAAATGACCACAAAGAGACTAAAAATGATCACAAAGACACTAAAAATTACCATAAAGAGACTCAAAATGACTACAAAGAGAATCAAAACGACCACAGAGATATTCAAAATGACCGTGAAGAGTCTCAAAATGACCACAACAATACTAAAAAAATAACCACTGAGACACAAAACACTCTCAAAGAGAGTAAAAATGAGCACAAAGACTAAAATTAGACTGACGTCACCGATCCAGATCCCGTAGTCTGATGTTTTAATGAATTTTAAATATGTAAAAATAACATTTTAAAATGTAGTAGCATAATTTAACTAATTAATTAGTAATTAAACAGCTCTACAAAGAGAGTAGACTCCCTAGTTTTTGTCTAACAGAATTCCATGAGTTTCGACATACAGGCAGAAGATTCAGCAGCATTGAAGGTGATCTCTACTCGGTTGCCTCTTTACTGGAACCTCGATGCAAAAACAGGTAAGACTGATTTATTTATTAATGCAGTAATGTTGGCTATGTTTTAAATGGAAAATGTGAAGTGTTGCAAAACTAAAAATACATGTTTTCTACCTTAAAATGGAGATTTGTACATAAATGTATAATCATTTGGAGAAGTGTGTGTGTGTCTTTGGCCTCTATGACATCCGGTGGTTACACTCTCTATCATTACTCATATGATTTCTCATACAGTATTTCATATTTAGTTTGTTTCTTAGTGTTGAGTTGTCTTGTAATTGTTGTTTCGTAAAGTGGTTCTAAACCTGTTGGGGTCAAGATCATTTCCAGGAATCGCCATATGGTGGTCGAGAAAAGAATTCAAATATTAAAAATAATATAAGCATATTTTCGACTGGGGAAAATCCACAGTTGCCTGGAGCACATTGGACAACGCCTACGTGCTAGCTGTTCAAACTAAACCAAACTGTTATCACAAACATACACATTTATTCTACATTTATTAATCAGAGTATTCACAATAATCACTAAAAAATCAACGGGCAAAGTGCACAGGGTCGCAAAGTCCAACCTGATTATTAGGGGGACTGCGACACAAAAAGGTCGAGAACCACTTGTTTAGTATACTGTATTGTATCCTACTGATGAGTAGGTACTCATCTCAAGGGTTTTTTATCCTAATGAATACCTTTTCTGAGAGAGAGAGTCAGAGAAAGAGGAGGAAGGAAGGAAGGAAGGAGGGAGAGAGAGATTAGATTTACAATTTCAGTTGAAACATGTTTATTTTCACGCGATTTGACTCGTGCTGTCAAGTCTTTGGCTACACTATAGCTGTGCTCAACCCATTTCATTTTGTGTCAGATACTTTACAGGAGGTGAAAACACTGCCAAGTCTGCCTTGACACGAGAGACTGAGAAGATGGAGGAAACGCTGCACGGGTCATCATCAGCTGAAGAATCGGCATCACTGGAAACAAGAGCCGGCAGATAAGGTGCCTTGCTTTGGAAGCAGCTGGTCAAAACACGAGCCAAAGCAGGAGCAGCTTTATGAGTCTGTAGAACAACATTCAGGAGGAGCACGGTGAGCCCAGATCAGGGAGTACAAAGAGTGCTGTGGTTCACATGCAAACATGTTGGATAGAACCAACGATCCCTTTCCAGTACCGGGTAAACAACCACGCTCACTTTCCTATCTTTCTGCCATTGTGGTTAAGTTCCTCAGTGTCAAAGTCAAAGATTGTTTAGTGTTGCATCCAACACTGTGGATGAAAACAGGAATCGACTGACAGCAGAGCAAACATACTGATTTTCCTCAAGAGGAAACTGCCAATGATTAAGTGGCATTTTTAAAGCCCCAGTTCACTCAGGTGTTTCCCTGCTAATTAATCCAGGGCCCTTTTCACCATTTTCTCTTGGACTTCATGCTGCTGTTTCTTTACAGATGTTGCTGCTACACTACAATACAGCCCCGGTTTCTCCTGTTCAGATTTAAGAAGCTGAGTTGTTTTTTTTATAACAGTAATAGTAGATATTTATTTCGAATGAATCAATCAATCAATCAATCAGACTTTATCTATATCGCATCGTTAGAACAAACCAAATGCACTTTAAAGTGCAAGCAACTGACAAATGCCATAAGTAAGGGATAATGTACAGCGAGCCGTGCCGTCACGTCGGGGGGTCTCTCATCGCCCTGTCGGGGATTCTTTCACAACAATGACCCGCTGGCTGTACATTATCCCGCTTAAAACACGGCTACTTACTGAGGAAATCAATAATTTGACACAAAACGGTCAGCCAGAGTCCGACATCAGAACTGCGCCCATAACAACGGTCTGTTATACATAGCAACGGTCTGTTATACATAGCAACGGTCTGTTATACATAGCAACGGTCTGTTATACATAACAACGGTCTGTTATAAATAGCAACGGTCTGTTATACATAACAACGGTCTGTTATACATAGCAACGGTCTGTTATACATAGCAACGGTCTGTTATACATAGCAACAGTCTGTTATACATAGGAATGGTCTGTTATACATAGGAACAGTCTGTTATACATAGCAACGGTCTGTTATACATAGCAACGGTCTGTTATACATAGGAACGGTCTGTTATACATAGCAACGGTCTATTATAGAGAAATTACAGACTGCAGAACGCTGTGATTGACCAATCAGAATCGAGTATTCAACACAGCCGCGTAATAATCATCAACAATTACTCAAAGTAGTAAAATGTTGAAACAAACTATGAGTAAACAAGGCAAAAGTGAGCATGACTCACGGACAGGCGGACAGACGGACGGACACGCGGGGCGTTATATACCCCCGGCTATGTTGTTGCGGGGGTATAAAAAGATATTAGTAGAAATAATAAAATCAAATTATAAAAAACTAAATCATAAAACGCTACATTAAAGCCAGAATAAAAAGAGTTTTCAGTGTATGTTTAAAAATATCAATGCTTTCAGCTCCTCTCAGATCGCTGCTCCAGCGGCTCAGAGCGTAATGGCTGAAAGCAGCATCACCAAATGTTCTGCTCTGTAGAACAGCTCAAAGAGAAGAACCAGAGGATCTGAAAGGTCTTCCTGGTTCATAAACCAAAAGCATATCTGAGAGGTAGTCTGGTGTACGGCTAAACTAATAAAAGCATTTAAAGTCGATTCGGAAAACGAACAGGTAACCAGTGTAAAGACTTTAAAATAGGCGTAATGTGTACTTTCCTTTTGGTGTTAGTCGGCCCTCGAGCAGCAGAATTGAAGCAGGCAGCCATGCACATTGTTGTTTTTAACTTATTTGATAGTTTTTTTTTGATAGTGTAGATATCTATTTACACAGTTTTTGCACTTGATATTTAAATATTCACTTTGAAAACCTTTTGAAGGAGTCAATTTGTCGTTACACTCTTTGAAATTCTTACTTTTGAAGTATGTACACTGCTGTGCACTTGATTTGTCCATGTTTTTCAAAACACTAAAAGGAGTTGCAACAGCAATTTGCATTGCTAAACCTGCTGTTTGTATGTGAAACCTACTAACCTACAGTTCAGATTGCTTCGTAATACATTTAAATGTAACGCAAATTAATGTAATGCGAATTTTAAGCAGAAAGAGCTCTGGTATCGAGACTCAAAACGAACACAAAGAAACTCAAAACGACCACAAAGAGACTCAAAATGACCACAAGGAGACACAAAATGACCACAAGGAGACACAAAATGACAACAACGAGATGCAAAATGACCATAAAGAGACTCAAAATGACCACAAGCACACTGAAAAATGACCACGAGACGCAAAATGACCAGAAAGACACTTGAAGTGACCACAACGAGACACCGAGTGACCACAACGAGACTCAAAATGACCATAAAGAGACACAACAATGTCACAAAAAGACATAAAATGACTACAAAGCCACTCAAAAAGACACTTGAAATCATTTGCTCTCCAGAATTCAAACAAGTTTTTTGGGGCACTAATGTAACACAACAAAAACAAGTTATACCTAATACCTAACCTAACCTAACCTACACTTAACAATAGTACCTCAGTATTTTAGTTTGTCTGTTAGAGCACTCTTCTTGGACTTTTTGAACACCGCATCAGTTTACTGTAACACAGCCATTAAAAACTGGGAAAGATAACACATGCCATATCACTATATCTAAAATGAGACAATACCTGGGAGGGATTCTCCAATCAATCAGTCACTAATCGTTATCAGGCCAATATTCGTTCTAAACACTTTGACTGGTGGTCTCTAAAGGCGATCAGAAGAGACGATCAGATGACGTATCGATTCTGAATTGAAACGTTTTCAATACTCATTTGCTCACTTTCTCGCCTACTCTTTAATCGTCTCTGAGAGCGACACAGCTGAACACACACACACACACACACACACACACACACACACACACAGAGTGTCGTGGAGCGTCCATGATGATGTCATTCTTTATATAGCCAATTGTTTTTAAGCTCAATAAACACAGATAGGCCATTATTTGACCGGAAATTTGGACATTAAAATCTTCCATTCGATCACGATTCAAATGTATTGCATCCTCAATTTTCTATGTTACTGCACATGTCTACTTTTTCACCAATTAATACAAGCAGTCCGATGAATCTGAACTCCTTTTTTATTTAGAAAAGTGTTTCAAAAGTTAGACTACAACAGTCTACAATATAAACAGCTGCATCTTTTCAATACCAGTATCTGTGTGACCCACCTCGGTACATAATCATTACAAAAACAAGACAGAAATCCTTCTGCAGTGCATTACAAGTGTGCTGTAATCTATAAAATACACATAGTAGCTCTGAGGCAGGGCACTATGGATTTGTACACTGCATGAATTAGCCTTTAGTTACTTTTCCTTGCTCATAGCTCCTCTACTCTTTCAAGGTTTAACTTTAAGCCCACATAGAGACACAAAATGACCACAAATGGATGAAAAATGACCACAAAACACCAAACTTGACCACAAATACACTCAAAATGACCACAAAGAGACGCCAAATTGGAATATAGAAGATGCAAAAAGGGGGTTCTTGCTCCTATGTAGGAGGGGTAGAGGACCGTTTACATGTCTGTCCGATGTCTGTAGGCATTTGGAGTTAAAAATAGCATCTTTTTATTGATATCATATTATATAATGTAACGATTAACAGGAACAGTTAAATAGAGGCAAGAACCCGGCTCTGAGACACTTTTACTCATTTTACATTTTGATGCCCCCCCACCAACACCTCCACCATTACACGTCCACCAAAACGCCAGACCCTTGCAACCAGCAGATATTGCTGCTTAAAAATCCCACAGTTCATTCTCTTGACCTGTATTTTAATTTACGCTTATCATTTAATTAGCAACTTTAATGGACTTTTTTATCATTACCACCAAACAGAGCCTCTAGGATTCAGCCACTTCTTTAATTGGAGAGTCTTGATGATCCATTGATCGAGGGCTCGACGCACTTAATCTGCATGTGGCGCTTTACAAGCGATGTCACATCTAGTTAGGGTGTTTTATGAGTGGCTGATAAGCTCTGGTGATTCACTGTTTGACCCTTTTATGCACTTTGTGCTCCGTTTCTTATCAATACTGTACTCCCTCTGCTGCCTGAGCACTTTTTAAATGAGAGACGGGACAGTGACAGATGATTTCCTAACATATGCAGAGTAGAGTGCCAATATAGACCTTTTCTGTTAGTAAACATGATGACGTAGTTTTGGGGCGAGGCGTTATGTGGAGGCAGAAAAATTATCTGAACATGTTAGTTAACGCTGGCTAGCAAGTATTGTTGGCTTTTTTTTTAACAATGGCTGAAGAAAATACTAGTTTCTCCCAATTTGTGCTGTCAGTCACTCTCCAGGATCACAAGTGTTACTTGAGAAAGTTAACAATAACCAATAAGACCAGATTGGAGGACTCCTACACCGCTGGGAGACTTCTTCAGGAGGAGTAGATGCCTACTCTCCTCCCGGCGAAGTAGTCTCCTAGCGGCGAGGAGTAAGGCAGAGGGACCGTGACCCAGCGCCGTCCGCTGTTTGGGTCATTGGAATTAGCAAGATAGCTAGATAGCTAGCTAACTAGTCTGCCGCTAAATGAGAAAAACGTAACAACTTAATGCTTCATCCAAACACTCTTGTCACATCACAGGAAAGCACAAAGACACTCAAAATGACCCCAAAGACAGTCAAAATAACCACAAAGACAGTCAAAACGACCACAAAGAGATGCAAAAAGACCACAAAGACACTCAAAACGACCACAAGGAGATGCAAAAAGACCTCAAAGACAGTCAAAATAACCACAAAGAGATGCAAAAAGACCACAAAGACACTCAAAACGACCACAAAGAGATGCAAAAAGACCGCAAAGACACTCAAAACGACCACAAAGAGATGCAAAAAGACCACAAAGACACTCAAAACGACCACAAGGAGATGCAAAAAGACCACAAAGACACTCAAAATGACCACAAGGAGATGCAAAAAGACCGCAAAGACACTCAAAACGACCACAAGGAGATGCAAAAAGACCACAAAGACACTCAAAATAACCACGACCACTCAAAATAACCACAAAGGCACCCAAAATGACCACAAATACACTCAAAATAACCAAAAGGACACTCAAAATGACCACAAAGAGATGCAAAATGACCACAAAGACACTCAAAATACCCACAAATACACTCAAAATGACCACAAGGAGATGTCAAAAGACCATACAGACACTCAAAATGACTACAAATACACTCAAAATGACCACAGCGTAGGATATCACAGTGCTATCACCAAATGAGTGATAACTTTGTTCAGCTCATGTTCTGTGTTGTGTGACAGCATGGTGGAATTAGCAAGCTAAGTTAGCTAAGTAGCCAGCCGTCCGACCAGCAGGCTGGTGGCCAACAGCAGTGCTGTAAAGATAAATAAATAAAGTCAGTCAAAAAGAGAATCGTACAATATCAGCAAAGAGTTTCATAGATGGAGAGAAAGGGTTGCTAATAGTTTAGCCTTCTGCTAACCGCAGCCGTGAGCCATTGGCTAAATATTAGCAACATTTACTCTCCATCTCTGAAACGTTTCGCCGATACTGTAGCTGGCTATAGCGCCTTGAATCACAGTGTCACCTCATGTCTGTCATGTATGTGATATGAGATTCTGGCACCCAACAACACATCAAGATGACATTTTAGATGTGTAACTTTAGCCCACTGTGTTAGCCTCCAGTCTTTCCTCCAGCTAACACTATGATGTAATCATGACGTCGACACAGAAAGGGTCTCTACGGCAGCGAGAATGAACTACAGAAGTAGTCAGTCAATGTGATAAAGGTCAAAGGCCACGCTCAGGTGTATTATTTGGCTGTCAATGTTGCCTCCACAGGTTCAATTACATTCTCTCTTTGTGTTTGCGAGGTACTAGATCCCCCTTCACTGTATTCTGTATTTAAAAGATGATGAAAAGCCGCATAATGCGCCTCAGATGAAAAAAAAAAAAAAAAACACAATCGCTATTGTGTGCGGCGCACAAAAGGACGAGGACGGCGCTCTCCTCAAAGCACCTGTTTATGTCAGATTACACAAACCTGGAAAATGTGTTTTTTTCTTCATATGTTGCTGGAAAGAAAACACAGGTCCTCAGATTTGCCGCCACCGCCGCCGCCTCTTTCTCTTTTGGAAGCTGATCTGAATGCTTAAGAGGACAGTGCGAGTCTCGCTGTTACAGCGGCGGTGTCTGTAATTACTGTAGAAGCCATTGTTTCACATTGAAAGGCTCTTTCAAGCACTGGAACAGAGACTTTCTAGATGACTGAATGCAATGAAAAACACAGAGGGCTTGTGGATATCAGGGGATGCTTATCTTGATGATTTCATTAATCACAGGACATTTTCCGCACACACACACACACACACACACACACACACACACACACACACACACTCACAGGGAAATATAATTAGTATATAA
>CAKALG010039230.1:0-18613 GCA_916700815.1 Helicolenus hilgendorfi
CCTTCAGTGATCAGGGCGAGGGTGAGGGAGGTGAGGAACCGCGGTCTGGAGCCCACGGCGGTGGTGGAGGTGAAGGAGGTGCTCAAGTCTTCTCTGGTCAACATTCCCAAGGAGACTCAGACGCTCTACTACTCTTCCTCCTGCCTGTGTCCTCCTCTGGCTCCTGGGGAGGAGTACCTCATTATGGGCTACGAGAACGAGGAGACGTCCAGGTATATGAGCACGAAGTTGTGACAGATAGTAAAAGTTGTTCAGGGTTTGGTCCAGGAAATTGGTTGTATAAATGTCCAGCTGGTCGATAAGATCTTCGACTGGATGCAGGCTCTTTTGGGTAAAACATGTGTCCAGTTGGTGGTTATTAAACTAACTTGGCTGCTGTCTGATCTGCGGTGCAACAGTCAGTGATCCGGCTGTTTGTCTCTACTTTTTCCAACTTGTATAAACTCTTAATTGCCACTACTTGTTTCCCTGAAGCGTAATAAAATTGTAATAATTTCTTCTGACGTTGGCTGGGGTCAACTCCACTATAAAAATCCTGTGGGAAACCCTGCGTAAACCTCACTCTGTGTTTGTGGTTGCAGGTTGCTCCTGATTGACGGCTCCATTGCTCAAAAGTGGAAGGACAAAATGAGCAGGAAGGTCAAGGTGCGATTCAAATACACACACGCCAACACACACACACATTCACACACGCACAGCAGCTGTTTCTGTGCAGCAGAAGTTTGGGTATAAAGTAAACACTGACTCGAATCGCACCACAACGCTACCAGAATGCATTGCACGGTTGCTTACATAGACAATGCATGGGGAGTGTGGAAATTTGCTTCCAGTCTGAAAACACCTTCAGAGCTACTCAAACTTCTCATTAAGTTGATTAATATCTGAGTATACAGTGGCTGAAATCCTTAAGATTACCACAGCAACAGACCTTCATCAGGGACATGATGTATTGTTGTGTTTGTTGTGTTGTGACAGATGATTCATTTCACTTTCTGTCTGTCTTTCTGTCCAGAGATGGGATCAGATCCTGCAGGGGAAAGGCCGAGCAGCTCAGCGCCGGAGTCGCCACTGAGATCTGAGTGTGTGTGTGTGTGTGTGTGTGTGTGTGATCGTGTGTGATCGTGTGTGTGTATGTGTGTGTGTGTGTGTGTGTGTAGATATTGCACTATCACAGGCTGTTGTAGCTGAATGTAGTTCATCTCTTCATCCATCAGACTGTTTGGAGTCTGATTTTTGTCATTTATTTTCTTTGCACAAACATTATTTAGTGTGCGTTTAGTGTGTGTGGGTGTATGCGAGTGTGTGTGTGTTTGCGTGTATGTATGTGGGTGTGTATTTGTGTGTGTGGTGTGTGTGTGTGTGTGTATACACCTAAAGCACTCAATGACGACAAGAGAGGGGGTTGAGCTTCGAAGCTGTAGTACTAAACCCTACGCACAGCCATACAGTATGTACATGACACTTTTTTTTTGGAACAGCTTTCTTTTCAGTGGTGGCCATGTTTGGTCCACGGCTCCTCTCCATGGTCACGGTCTTTAATAAATCCTGGACGTTGGCCATGTTACCACGGCGATGTGACGGAGGACATTTAAAGCCATTTGGACTTGGACATTTTGGACTACGATAGATCTGTAGCCATGACCTTAACTTTACTGAACTCTGCAACAAAGAAATGGAAAGAATAATATTCACACCTTGTTCAGACAGCAACCTACAAGAGCAACAAGAGCAACAGGAGCAACAGGAACAAGCAACCAGGGCAACAGGCAGCAGCAGTTTTGTTGGATCCAGCGCCTCCTCAGGTCTCAAATGTGTCACAAGAACAGAAAACGACGAATGTCCGTGTTACAAATTGTTGGACAGAAAATCTACACTCAGTGGCCACTTTATTAGGTACACCTGTACAATCTAATTGTAATTCAATACAGCAGTTCAGCCATAAATTGTACCGTCGTACTGGATTACATTATCATAACAAGTGTTTCTAATTTGTGTGTGTCCTCCCTGTTCATATACATGAGAGGGGGGCAGAAAATGTTTGATTGATGTGATGCATTTCCTGTTGTGGGGATGGAAAAGGTACGGTCACGTTATACTTCTGATCTATGAATATTTGCTCCGTCTCTACCCGACAAATTCAAGCATGCGTTTCCTGTTTCAGTGCGATCTCCAGCCGACTCCGGCAGATTGTGCCGTTAGCCAATGAAAACACTGATGCTCTATATTTGGAAATAGACATGATGTTATTCTAGTATCATCACCATGATTAGTACAACATCACACACCAGCACATGATAGAAGACAAATGTGACCGTACCTCATCACTATAGAATATCACTTTCCACATTTTACTGTTGCTTCTTGCTGTGGCTGTCAACGTTTGAAAGCAAGTTGTGTAAATATGCAAACCTAGCACTTTCTCCAGCAATGTACAAGGCTTGCCTTGCCGTGTCTTTGTGCAAGCGCCATACAACAGAGGAATACCAGAAACTGCAATAATGATCTCCTTTGCACTCAAAAGTAAAGTACAATCCAGAAACATCTCCACACCATAAATGCATAATACTAACAGAAGATATAGTCGAGGTGGGGGAGCGTGGATAAGCTGAGGATGAACCCGATGAAATTACAGCTGGTACGAATGAGCTCTGAGAACTGTCCAGCAAACTGTGCTGTCAGGAAGAAACCAGGATTCATATTAAATACAAGAACGTTATTTGCACAGCAGTCAATTTGACTTATTATAGTAGTAAAAGCACACTAATACTATTAACAATGGCTCTGTTCTAGTCAAGTGTCCCATGGCGGTGTGACAGCGAGCCACCGTGGACAACACCAGGACCCTGAAACTGAAGCGACTAAATAGAACTCAACCATCATTCATTTTGTTATTCACACGTGTGCTTTTCCGACTTCCAATATGTCAAAATGTCATCTGTGATAAAAGGCCTCACAGCAGGCAGCCTGGAGTTCCTGCTGTCTGAACACAGCCTCTCATTATCACACAGTAACTCTGTTCATGTAAACACACTAACACTCAATACTACACTACTTTTATCAGTTAACTATACTACGACACTGACATTTTGAACTCTGGACTCTTCACAGCAGTTTGAACCATTAAAAATGAATTTAAACGACATGGTCACCGTTGAAGTCTGTTGGTTTGTTTGTGTCTGGAAGGTCTCACTGTCACTACCAACTGTGTTCAACTTCCTGTGCCACTAGACTGCAGCCATGAAAACTGCATCCATCCCTAAATCTTTTGCAAACAGGTGGCTACTAAACTATTAGCCTTTTACACAGTTAAAACATAAGCCTAATTTTCAGGCAACAAACAGAACTTTCTACTGAACTGAAGACAGAATCAGCATTGAATGTCACAGCGTTAGGAGCGGTGATGTGTTCGATCACTGACATACATAATGAACAGGGCTGTTTATTATACGTGTCACAATACAGGGCTTACAATTCAATATATTACAATACTTTAAGCAAGGCGATATATTGTGATTTCTTTAATCAAATTTTTGGAAAACTCATAATATAAAGAACACACCATCATCTGCGTAAAATCTGAGTAAGAAAGTTGAGGGTTCTGCATTTGCATTTATCATAGTCTCTGTAACATCCAACATCATAACACTACTTTGAGAGGACACATACTGTACACTGAGAGGGAACATCTCCCTGCAAATGAAAAAAGTATTGACTGACTTAATCTTTGCATGTAAACTATTAATTAAAAATCTTTTTTTTGAGTATCACAAAACATAATATCGCGATTTTCAATATTTTCTTACACCCCTAATAATGAAGTGCATTTTTGAACAGTGATGCACCTTGCCAAAAAGTGAACACATTGCATGTCTTTGAACTGAACAAAACTCTTTGAATCAGCCAAGTGATTCATAATTTCCACCTTTACTATGACACGGGGGGAAAACGGAGGTCTCGAGGCGAGCGTGTAACGCAAACAAGCCAGGCTACACAGTGCTTTTTGTTTTGTCTCCATTTTTCATCCATCCAACATTTTTGTTTTCCGGAGTTGGCTTGGGTTGCGCCAACTATTTGTAAATCCATAGCTAAGTTTGTGTTTACAGTCCTTCCTAAGGTCTTCATAACACCATTACCGTTTGGGACATGTTGGTTTCAAAGTAGCGATTAAAATGAAACGTGTAAAACGGATGTGAGGAAACATCTCAGGCATGAAGTCCAAACGAAACAAGAAGTCACTGTAGCATCACGAGTTGCAGCATAACTTAACATAACATAACTTCCAAAATAATAACATTATAAGATATATTAATCTTAACTGCTAATTATTTGCAAATGTGAGGTTGACTTTGTTTTATACAAGGAGAAATATGTGAAATCAGAGTTAGTATTCATACAGTTTAGAACGAGTGCGGAACTATCTGATTGTGCTAACCTGCTAGGCCATTTGGTCTAACGATAGCTATACTGACATAACATTTTGTAATTTGAGGTATATTTTATTATTGTTGTGAATTGTAATTTAAAGTTTTCCCAGTTTACATCATTATTAAACAGCATTTTATCAAGTTTCTGGTCAGTTATATAAATCATATTCTGTACAACCTGATACTCTTCAATCTAAACAGCTTTACGAGTTGGTTCAGTTATCTTCAAGACAGTTCACCTTGGCAGTTCGTCTGCTGTGGGTAAATAATTAGTAACAGCTATGTGGTGCAACCCATTTCAATTTAGTGATGCAAAAATGATAAGTTCAAACTTGTCGTGCAACCAACTTGGTGGTTAAAATGATTCTTTCAGACACAGCCATGTACAATCTGTAAAAAGTGTTTAAAAATTTGATATAAAATGAGTCTAAAATTGGAAGAGGAGAAGGAAGAAAACTAGAAGAGGAGAGGAGTTGAACCTTTAGACCTTCAGTGTTTCTCACTGATGGGAGTCAAGTTTGTTTAACAAAACAGAGCAGCAGCATTAAACACAGCCAGTGTGTGTGTGTGTGTGTGTTGGTATGTTCAGTGTGTGTGTGTGTGTGTGTGTGTGTGTGTGTGTGTAGGCGTGCTTCCAGTAGTTCCTGCCTACTAATTTCCAGCAGTGTTTTCTCAGCTGCAGTTTCCATGAGAGAGAAGAGAAAATGTTTTCATGGATTTACTGCTATTACACCTCCTTATCCTCCTCCGCTCTCTTCCTCTCCCCTCTTCTCTCCTCTTCTCTCCTCTCTCCTCTCTCCTCTCTCCTCTCTCCTCCATGTTGACTTCAGCTGACTGCCTGACTGAAAACACACCTGGTGTTGGGATAAGGTGCCGTCTGTTCCTCCAGTTCTGAGTGGCTCCATTCATGTTCCTGAGTGCTGACACAGCAAACAGTCACACACAGAATATTTTCATAGCAACTGACCTCGTTGAAAGCAGTTAAAGCTGCATGAAGTGATTTTTCAACACTAGAGGGCAGAAAAAACAAACATCTGGAAGCCTCGATATACTACATCAACTCATCACGTTCTCAAGGCTAACGCATTAACAAAATATAAATAAAGAAGCAGAGAAGCATGTTCATCCCGGTCCACTTTCTGTTTACTGCTTGAGTGCCAATCCAATATTTGCTTTAGCTCAGGTTTGGACCAGTATTCTCTGGTGTTTTGTCCAATATTTTCTTACATTTTTGCCTCAGTTTGGTCCAACATTTGCTGGTGTTTCAGCTCTGTTTTGGTCCAGTGTTCACTGGTGTAATAGCCCATTTGGTCCAATAATCATTTGTGTTGTAGCACCAAGTTTGTCTAATTTCCATTGGTGTCCAACATTCTCCGATGTTTTAGCCCCTGTTTGGTCCAATATTTTTCTTGAGTTTTTGCCTCGGCAAATATTCTCTAGAGGTTTTAGCCCTGGTTTGATGTGCTGCAGTTGTGGCCCTGTGTTGGGCAAATATTCTCTTGTATTTTAGTCCTGGTTTGGTCCAATATTTGGTGGTGTTTTAGCCTTGATTTGGTCTTCTATCCTTTTGGTGTTTTAGCCCTGGTTCAGTCCAGTATTATCTACTATTTTAGCCCTGGTTTGGTCCAATATTTGGTTGTGTTTTAGCCCTGGTTTGGTCCAATATTCTGTTATGTTTAGCCCTGGTTTCGTCCAATATTTGGTTGTGTTTTAGCCCTGGTTTGGTCCAATGTTCTCGTGGGGTTTTAGCCCTGGTTTGTTCCAGTAACTAGTGCTTTAGCCCTGATTTGGTTTAATATTCTCTGGTGCTTTAGCCCATTGGTCCACTATTCTCGTGGGGTTTTAGCCCTTGGTTGGTCCAGTATCTGACATTTTAGCTTTGGTTTGGTCCAATATTCTCCGGTGTTTTAGCCCAGGGTTGGTCCAATATTCTCAGCTGTTTTAGCCTGGGTTTGGTCCAATATTTAATGGTGTTTTAGACCTGGTTTGGCCTAATATTCTCTGGTGTTTTAGCCCTAGTTTGGTCCAATATTTTATGGTGTTTTAGCCCTGGTTTGGCCTAATATTCTCTAGTATTTTAGCCCTGGTTTGGTCTAATCTTCTCTGGTGTTTTAGCCCTGGTTTGATCTAATCTTCGCTGGTGTTTTAGCTGTTAAGAGTTAGGAGTGTTCTGTATTTTCTGTCTTTGGCAGTATCGAGAGAAATACTTTCATCAAACTTGACGTGTTAAACTTAACATCTGTTAATCAGTACAGCATCACAGGAAGCCCTGCCGTCCAACTCAAATACGCACAACCAAAGATTCAACAATCCAACACACATCTGACAAATCTGACGTCATCATCCAAACACACACACACACACACACACACACACACACACACACACACACACAGTAATACCAGGTTGGTTCCCACAATACCTCAGCGAGTGTTTGTCCAACTTGCTGCTCCATTTCACATCATGAAACAATAGAAGGCGCACACAGTAAGTGGTTCCAGTGGTTTATGGAGCAGTGCTGCGTCAATGCTGACCTCCAACTGCCCACAAAACACAGAGAGGGCGAGAAGGAGGGTGAGAGGGAGTAGAGATATACAGAAATGTCCTGGTCTAATAATACTCAGATGTGGAAAGTACCTACGGTCATTTAGATAATTACAGTACGGGAAAACATTTTTTAAGTAGTGGTATTTTAACCTGACTATTTCCAAGAAACTCCTAAAATCTGAGCTAGATGGAGTTGAAACTGTCCAACAGTATAATCCGGTATACAAGGTTTTCTCTTTGAAGGATTTTATTTAATTTTCATAGATTCATAATCGATGAATATGTAGTTTAATCAATAGATGGCAACGTGGTCAGTCTGTCTGACTGAAATATCTTAATAACTGTTGTATGGATTGTCATGAAATGTGCTTCAGACATTGATGTTCCCATCAGGATGAATTTGAACTCGTCCTTTGGTTTACGCCCAGATACCTGCAATGTATGCAACGTTACGGCACTGCATCTTATGGCCAAGCACGAATGTAAATACAAGATACAAAATTTCTTACATGTTCCAAGACAAACTTTTGGTGTTGTTGTTTTCTGTCTGAAATAAGCGTTTTTAAACAATGAAATCTGTGTCCGTTTAATGAGGTTAATGTGGTTTAATGAGGTCACAGGACGGAAGCAGTGTGGCATGATTTTGTCACTGTTTCTCCACCCATCTGGTCCACATCTTATTGAGTGAATTACCTGAGTCATCAACACAGGCTGAGGTCACCATAACAACAAAAGACAGAACAGGAAAAAAGACAGGAACTAAAGACAGCAGAGTCTTTTCACTCTTGTAAAACAAATAATCTGTGTCCCTGTTAACAGATAAAAACATTATAATCCTTCATTAAACAAACTGCCGCTCAGTCAAACTCGCCATCCTCTTGTCGCCTCACCAGGAGCCTGGACCGGTGCTGAACACGAAGAAAACAGCAAATAAGAGTATAGTTTAGTCTTGGACACGCATTTGTTGCATCAGTTTGAAACCAGTGTGCAACGGTTTTAACTGCAGCTCTTGTGGGATGTTCCCGGTCTGCAGTGGTCAGGACCTACCAAAAGTGGTCCAAGGAAAGAAAACCAGTGAAGCGGCGACAGGGTCAGACCCAAGGTTCATTGATGCATGTGGGGAGCGAAGGCTGGCCCGTGTTGTCCGATCCAATAGAAGAGCTACTGGAGCTCAAACTGCTGAAAAAGTTAATGCTGGTTCCGATAGAAAGGTGTCAGAACAGTGAGGAGCAGTTTGTTGCGTATGGGGCTGCGTAGCCGCAGACCGGTCAGGGTGCCCATGCTGTCCTAATGTTATGGCTGTGCAGAGGATTGTGGGTCAGAAAAGCATGCTGGCCTTCATACTGCAAAATGCGATGTATGCATTTTTCTGGCATACTAAATAGTGTAATGATAGTATGGATATTGGAACTCAGTCCCTCCTGCACCAGTCTGCATTCTGACTGTTGAGCAGTGTTCAGGTACTTCCTGTTTCCTGTTGAACTCTTTCCCAGAGGAACTTCAGAGCAGAGGAGCAACAGTGTCACCTGCTGGTTCAACTGGAAACACACAACCATTACAAACTATTAGAAAGACACTCTAACCCTAATGTAACCAGGGCTGTCTATCAAAGTCTTTTTTCTCAATGTATTTATTAGTTATTTTTCACACTGATCATCTCAGAATAATCAGAAATGAACCATTGATCCATCTTGTACAGTATGCACACTTGTTTGGGTCTCAGTGGTTCCCAGCATGCATCACGGACAGGTTCTAAATCCATCGGATCACAAGGCATCCTGAGCTCATTTAAAATTTCAAATAAAACCCAATCTAAACACATTTGAGTTAATAAATATATTCTGGTTTGAGCTCATGTTCTCTGCAGAACTCTCTCCTAAAGTGACCAGTGACACCTGCTGGTCAAAGTAAGAATAGCTTAGAATTTAATTATTACCTCCAGTCATGTTTTAAGACATAAAAATACACATTGGCAGTTTGTTAGGTACAGCTACCTAGAACCAATATATGCAATCTAATACAACCGTCCTGCAATAAATCCTCCATCATGAAGGTTGTGATGTTCAGTTTTTGTTTGTTGCGTTGTAGCACTTTGTGGTGTTGTTGGGAAGGTATTGGGTATTGGGTTGTACTGTCGGGTGTTTCTATTTTTTTGTCCACCCCATATATATCAGTGAAGGTAGGGTCAATAACAGAAACACCTCTCCTTATTATGCAACATGACATTAGAGCTGTAACTCACAATTATTACCAGCCACGACAGCAATGCTGGTATTGTTTTCATCTTGTGAGTCTGTCTGTGGACAGATGTTGTCAACGCAATAGCGTCACAACCTGCCAGATGCAGTCATGAAACTTCAGCTACAACTACAGGTGTGCAGTTGAGATCAAAATAAGGAGGAAGTTGGATGTGGTCTGAGGAAGTGGGTGGAAGTAGGGGGGTAGAAAAAGGCTAAGGGTTTATTGAACTGTCCACTTTATGCCTCTGGCCTGATTTGGCATCCCGGCTGATGTGATCCCATCACAAGATGGTCTCTAGTTTTTATAATCAAATTAATCTGCAGATTATTTTCTCCATTGAACATTTGATTAATGGATTAGTTGTTTGGTCTATAAAATGTCCAAACATTGTGAAAAAGTAGCTCAAGGTGGCATCATCAAATATTTTTGTTTTGTCTGACCAAATATTCAAAACCCAGAAATATTCAATTAACGATATAAGACAGAGAAAAGCAGCATTTGATAAGAGACAACCAGAGAATGATTGGCTTTTTTTGACTATTTAGAGCTGCAACTAACGATTATTTTCATTGTCGATGAATCTGACGGTTATTTTCTTGATTAATGGATTAGTTGTTTGGTCTATAAAATGTCAGAAAATAGTGAAAAATGTCGATCAGTGTTTCCCAAAGCCAAAGATGACGTCCTCAAATGTCTTGTTTTGTCCACAACTCAAACGATATTCAGTTTACTGTCATAGAGGAGGAAAGAAACCAGAAAATATTCACATTTAAAAAGCTGGAATCAGAGAATTTAGACTTTTTTTTTTCTTAAAAAAAAGACTCAAATCAATTAATCTATTGTTATAAATGGTTGGCAATTAATTTAATAGCTGACAACTAATCAATTCATATTTGCAGCTATAAGACGATTAATCAATTATCAAAATAGGTGCCATTTAATTTTCTGTCAATTGACTGAATTATTAATGGCCTAAACTTTTCAGTTCTATATGACGTTTTGACTTCTGAGATATATTTGAGTTTATTACAGAAGTGGAATTAAAACCGCAGTAAATGTTATAAAACTGATGTGACTGTGGAAATCATTTAACAGAAACACGCCGTTTTATTCTGAAGGTCCAACAGTTTCTACATGATCAATAAAATACAACACTATGTCAACATCGGGCTCCGTGTGTGTGTGTGTGTTTGTGTCAGTAACATGTCCATTATCCAGTGTCCCACAGTTTTACTTCATAGAGTAAATACAAACAATGGAGACAAAATAAAAAAAATAAAATAAAAACAAGGCAGAAGAGTTCAGTACATTCAACACAGCAGGTAACAGTCAGTGTCCAGTCCGTCCGTCCGTCCGTCCGTCCGTCTCTGCGTTACAGCTGCGTTCTTCTCAAGGAGTGTTGACTGATTGATCATTGTGCCGGACCAATCAAATCCACCTCTGTCCTCTCCCTGACCAATCAGATCGCTGGTCTCTCCCTTGGCACCTCCTCAGATCGTCAGAGCTCGTCCTGTCGGGAGTAAAACACTCGACGTCAGACTCTGGTTCACTGTCTGATTTGTGTTTAAAATTTGAGTTTACCAGAAACGTACCTTCCGTTTGCCGTGTAATCGTGGCGACAGCTGTTGTAGTCGCTGTCTGACGGTGTCAGCAATCACGTTAGCGTCCCGGCTATTGATGTATTCTCCGCTGTGTTCATGCTGTCAACACACACATACAAGTTTAAACTATAAAATGTAGAACGTGGTGTAAGGGGTTGATTCTGTTCTGGTAAGATGACTAAAAAGGTGAAGTTTGGACGGGTGCTGCCGCTTTGCGTGCGTGTCCTCACCCTCCTTGTTCCCAGGTAGGGGTAGAATCTGACGGTTGGGTAGGCGGTGATTCCCGCTGATTGGCAGGTCTGATAATGAGCCTGACAGTCCACCTTCCCTGCTCGAACCGTCCCTTTAAGATCCTGTCAAACACAAAGAGAACATCTTCGTAACTACATAGAAATCCTCTCTCGTAAGAAAATGTGTTCTGTAGCTGTGAGTCCAGAGGCGGGACCAAGTCATTGTTTCGCAAGTCACAAGTAATCTCAAGTCTTTGCACCCAAGTCCCAAGTCAAGACTGACAAGTTCCAAATCCTAAACTTTTGAGTTTCGAGTCCTAAACAAGTCATAATGCGCGCTTCACTTAATGTAATGCCGTTTTAACAACAGAGTAACTGGTGGTCAGAAACATAACGTTAGTTCTTCATTGTTTTCTCCTGAAACTTGATTGGATGCAAACAAAGTGCATCGGGGGAATTAAGTGTAAGATAATGAAATGCAATAATAATCACAAAAATAAAGAGTCCAGAGTTCAACAAAAAAACAAAACACCACTCTTCGGGGATTCAGCGATAAACAACAAAAGATAGAAATTCAGTTTGTTCAGTTCAGTTCAGTTTTTCCCCCTTAAATAAATCGATAAAGGATCTCTCAAAAAGTAAATAAACCCGACATTTCCAACGCTGTCGGAGTTACTTGCACAAACTTTTTAAATAAAATACTTTTTAATCTTTGGGTTTGGGGGAAGGTTTCAAGTATTTTCAAGTCAAAAGGCTCAAGTCCAAGTCGAGTTGCAAGTCTTTTTTGATTTTGTCAAGTCTAAAGTCCTCAAATTTGTGACTCAAGTCCACACCTCCTGTGACTGACAGGAACCACAGAACAGAAGTTATTAGAACTAGAAATACAAAAAAAGGTGTCTCACCCGAGCCAGGACCTCAAACTCTGGAGCGAAGTGTTGACAGGGTCCACACCAAGGGGCGTAGAAATCCAGAATCCAGTGATCCTGACCTGACAGAACCAGAGACCTGAAGGAGTCTGGAGTCAGGTCAATCGACGCTCTGGGTAAAGAGCTGCACACACAAGAACATTAACACATCTAGAGGACTCCGCGTCGACACAGTCATTGATTCTTTTGACACCAGAAAGACAGAAAATAAAGACTCACCTCAGTGCCCATGATTTCAGTGAATGGGCATCTCTGTGCCAACCGTTATAACTCCTGAGGAGACACAGACAGATCGACAGGATCAATAAGATAACTGATAACTCTTAACATGTTCAATCTGTCACAATGGGTTTGACTAAGTAGTTGGTAAAGATTGTAATGTGATTATGTACTGAAATGTAGCCTAAGACTGTATGAAATGTATTTAGCTCGACTAAACAGGTCCTGGAACCATTTCTGTACTGAATGTACAAAGATAAAACTGATCTCCATCTTCTCTCATGAGTTTCCCAGCATGCCGTAGTGTGTACAGAATGAGTATTTTTAAATGTGATGCATACATGAAGTGATCTGGCTGCCGGGTGTTGCCGAGGTACAGACGGATTTCAGGATACGCCCTCACGCCCTGACTCTGACAGAACGGCTGAAACTTCTTACAGTCAACCGAACCGACCAGGATCTGACCCGACAACATCTGGACGGTGAGAGACGGACAGAAAGAAAGAAAGAGAGACACACAAGTTAGATGTTACACTTCTGTCTGGTACTCAAAATGCATTTAAATCGGTGAACACTGCAGACTAAACCCCACGTGTTGGCTTTTCTGTCTTGTGCAAAATTGTGAAAACTGTAAGAAAAATATGTGAAAAATCCCCCAAACAACATCTGAAAAAACAGTGAAAACTGTAAGAAAAATATCTGAAAAATGTCCACAAAATATACCCAAATTATTAGTAAAATCTTTTTTAAAATATGTGAAAAATCCCCCAAACAATATCTGAAAAAATAGTGAAAACTGTAAGAAAAATATCTGAAAAATGTCCACAAAATATACCCAAATTATTAGTAAAATCTTTTTAAAAATATGTGAAAAATCCCCCAAACAGTATCTGAAAAATGTCTGAAAAAATTGTGAAAACTGTAAGAAAAATATCTGAAATATGTCCAAAAAATATCCGAAAATTATTAGTAAAATCTTTTTAAAAATATGCGAAAAATGAATATCTGAAAAATGTCTGAATTTTATTAGTAAATAATAAATACATAACAAGAACATTGAAAAAAAAAAAAAAAATGTTGACAAAAGTCCGATTAGTTGTTCAGCCCTATTTTTAAAACTATAAAATATCTTGCTTGGTACATATCTTAGTCACAATTCTTCATTTACCAAATTTTAGGGGTTCTTACAAAAACATGTTTGGTTTAAGGCGCTGGCCATGAAAGTCACAGTTTGTTCGAGTCCGACGGGGAACTTTTTGTGTCACGTCATTATCCGTTATCTCTCCTCATTTCCTGTCGCCTCTCTACAGTCGAAGTCTCTAAGAAAAGGCATTAAATCCCCAAAATACAGTTTGCTTTTGTCATGTGCTCATAAAATATATATATATATAAGAATATCAGCCAATATATTGTTTGATTTTTTAATATTTCAGATCACTATTGGCCTTAAAAATCCAGCATCAGTTGAGCTACCACGTTTAGGTATGTTGTCCTTCTGGTGACCTCGGTGACGCCCTCAGTGTGCTGCTCATAAACAGTAAAGATACTGGATTAGTGAGTTTTTTTAAGAGACACTGGCTGCATTTCTAGTCTCTGTTTTGATCTGATCATATCTATAACCTTTCCTTGGAGTTGTCTGTACCTGCCATGTAGCCAGGTAGCTAACACTAGCTAGCCAGGCTGATATAATGCCTAAACACAAACAGGAGCAGACTTTTATACTCTATGTACACTGAAACTGATTCTTAAACTGGATGTATATGCTCTACTTAGTTGAATCATTTGGCAGTTATCGTTCACAGCTGTATGGGGTATTGTTAAATATGTAAAACAATGACTTACAGGTCATACAGGTCTTTAATTAGCTTTAATTATTAGGCCTAGCCCTAGCCTCGGTATTTCTTCATTTCTCTGCAGGAGGATTACCCCAGCTTATATTCCAGAGGAGCTGGTTTCATCTACGCAGCCTGTGTGTGTTTGTGTGTACATGATGTGTGTCGTACCCTGGCCATACGTCTCCACTCTGGAATCAGAGCCTGACAGGGGCCGCACCACGGAGCGTAGAAATCCACCGCCCAGATCTGACCCTCAGCTCGACCTGCAAACCAACACAACAACAGAGAACAGAGGAGAGACACTCATTTAAAATAAGTAGTGACAGTAGTAGAAGTTAAAACAGGAACTGAGAACTTGGTCTAGTGAGTTAGACTGAATAATTTAAATAACATACATCGCCCTTGCTTTACATAATGTGAGTTTCACCTAACTATCCTGAAACTGTTAAGTTCCTCCAGAATACAAACTGTATGTTTGCTGCTGAAATGCTAACAGAGCTAAACCATCTGAAGTTTTAACTCTGGGTGAATTAGCTCTAAAGAACAGAACTAGACAGTTTTGTGCAACTCAATGCATTTAAAACATCTTTATTCCTGCAACCAGCTCCTGGTCTATCTGTTGCTGTGACCTCCTGTTACCTTTAACCTTCTGGTTGAAGCTGGAAGGATCCAGGACCATCACAGACGGGTTGACCAGATCCTGCAGAGAGAGACAGAAAGAATTCTTCACTAGGTGTTGATGCAACCTTTTTTTAGTTGAAAGCATTTTTTGGGGGATGTTTGCAGCAGTGAGATTCACTCCCTGCTGTTGCATTAGCATGTCATTGGTATGCAGTAGTACCTGAATGAACTCCAGGATGCCGTCAGCTGAATGGTGTCCTTCGTATTCATGAACAACGGAGCGGTTAAAGATCACTGTGGTGGGATAAGCCTGGATATTATACTGAGAAACAGAGAGAAAGAATTATGATATGACGATATGGACTTGTTTCTATCTCACAATTAATGGTACAGTCCAGATGTTTACCATAGAGCAGAGGTGCTGGTGGATGGTACAGTCCAGAGTACCAAACTTCATCTGTCCAGCCAACTGGATTGAAGCTTTTCTCAGTTCGGGCAGCAAGGCTCGACATGGAGGACACCACTGCACACACGGATCAAACATTAAATCATTTAATATCCAAGTAGGTGACATCACAAGAGTCTAAGTCTTTCTTACAGCCTGAGGACAATAACCCCGTCTTCACAGGCTCTGTCTCGTCTCTCACAAGCCTGAAGCTTGCAGGCATGTTTAGCGTTAAGCGTAATTTAAACACTTAATAGTTACTTTCTCCCGTTGCCACATGTCTCTCTAATCACTCACTGTTTGTGTTGAAGGTGTGACTGGTGTGTCACCAGCCCTGAAGGCAAACAGGGAGTCAGACAGGCCGGGTCATCAAGCAGCAAAGCGTGAAGTATAAAATCAATGATGACGTGGCATTTCCACGTGTACATTTATGATTGGAAGGCCGAGTTATATGAGACTTTATTTTCTGTCCCTGTGCACCTGTCGTTCCCTGTGTACCTGTCGATAAAGACCATGAGTCAAAGCCAAGAATCTCAGGTTTAGGGGTGTGTATCTATCCTCCTAAGATGATCCGAGGGAAGTGGATTACCTGAAATAGGTTCAGTGTGTGATTGCTGAGCAGGATATAAGACTATTTAACAGGGCTGGGGCGCTCGTTTCGATTTTCATATCGGAAAATGGTGGTTACTCAAGCTTTAAAATAAATAATATAATAGAACCTTTGAGCTTAAGCAAGCAATACAGTTAAAGGTATGTGAATAAATATTTATAAAAGAGTATGAACATTTTATTTAAAATTTAAACATTTAAAAAAACATATTTAATAGCTTTTAAAAGTCTGTGTCTCTGCTCGGTACGACGATATCACAGAAACGTGTTCCGTTTAACATTATTATCTTATCTTTAATATCACAATCCAAATATTATCCATAACTAGGGCTGTACTGAATAGTTTGAAGCTCCAAAAGTCAAAATTCATTGATAAAAAAATAACATATCAACATGTTTTTTATCTAACGAAATATTCTGCTTCAATCCATATTTGTTGGCGTTTAGCCTTTCAACAACGGACTCCGTCTTGAGGCACGTATGATATAGTGAAGTCATAACCTGAGCAGGTAAAACAAATCAACACAATGTGTGTATGTGTGTGTCCATCAGTCAATATACTGATTTAAGTAATCGGTTACAAACCGGAGCAAAGAAGTCGACCAGCCAGGGCTCCTTTCTGTCTGAAGGGAAGTTGTCGGGTCCCAGCGTCGTCACATGAGCCCGAACGCTGTCCCTCGCAAAACCCACAATGTTGTACAACACGTCTTTACCTACAGACAGGACAGACAGACAGACAGTTTATATAGACAGACAAGCAAACTATGGCTGAAACGATGAGTTGATTAATCGATTAGTGAATCAACAGACAATTAATCTGCAGCTATTTTGCTAATCCATTATTTGTTTAACCAAAACATTCCTTTGATTAATCGTTGCAGCTCTAGAAAAGTTAGAACAATTAGTTGTCAACTATTAAACTAATCTCTATTCTACTCTATTAAATTAATAATATTATATTAAATTAATCTACAACTATTTTAGTCGATTAATAGGTCTGAGTAATTTTCAAGAAAAAAAAAGAGTCAAATTTTCTGATTCCAGCTTCTTAAATGTGAATATATTCTGGTTTCTTTCCTCCTCTATGACAGTAAACCAAATATTTTTGAGTTGTGGACAAAAACAAGACATTTGAGGACGTTATCTTGGGCTTTGATCAACATTTTGCACCATTTTCTGACATTTTATAGTCCAAACAACTAGCCGATTAATTGAGAAAATAATAGACAGATTAATCAACAATGAAAATAATTATTAGTTGAAGCTCTAAACTTATTT
This sequence comes from Helicolenus hilgendorfi, assembly GCA_916700815.1. NCBI lineage: Eukaryota > Metazoa > Chordata > Actinopteri > Perciformes > Sebastidae > Helicolenus > Helicolenus hilgendorfi. The sequence continues at coordinate 16,977 of CAKALG010039230.1, forward strand.
TTTGTGAATAGTAAACCGAATATCTTTTGGACTGCTTTGAAAAAACAAGACATCTGAAGACGCCACTTTGGGCATTTGGGAAACTGAAATGAGTGACTTTTTTCTGGCGTTTTATAGACCAAACGATGAGTAAATTAAAAGCGATAATGAAAATAATCATTATAACAGTACAGAGTGGAACACAGAAAGGTAAAAGGACAGTAGGTTACAGTCTGTGGTACTGACCGTGGTGGATCTCAAAGTCGTGGATTCCCAGTCCTTTGAAGACGGCCACACAGGGTTTTTGGATATAGAGAGACTGACACAACTCCGAGTCTGCTGTACAGTCGACTCTGCCGACCTGGAGAGACAGACAGACAGACAGACAGTCAGACAGTCAGTTGGACTTACAGACAGGCAGAGGAACAGAGAGACATGCTGAGAGACAGACTCGTACCTGTATGTGGTCATTTCGGAGGAACGCCTGTAGCTTCTTGTACTCGTTGGATGCGGGGCTTTTGTCTCCAAACGTAAAACTCACCAACCAGCGATGGTGGGCCAGTTTCCTCTGAGGACAGGAAGTTACAACATTTTAATATGTACTGTAGAGTACTGACATGTACCTTGAAGCTGTAGGGTAGATCTGAGTGTGTTTACCTGGAAGCTGTCACTGGTCAGCAGCTCCAGATCAGGCAGATGGTTGAGGACCTGATTGTAAATCTCTTTACTGTCCAGAGTATTCAGCCACTGGAACACATGCACATAGAGTCAATACTGCAGTACTACACACAGTATTACTACACACAGTACTACTACAGACAGTAAAACAATGTCCACATACAGACAGTAATGTGTCCTTTGTCTTACCAGTATGCTGTCTTTCTGATCCAGAGAACTTCCAGGTGGAAACAAAGCAGTCGATCCACTGGTCACCTGAAATACGGCCGAAGGATTAGATACTAATACTAGTACTGCAATAATAAATACACCCCTACTACTAAAACTACTACTGCTGTTGCAACAACTGCTGTTCCTGCTGGGCTTATTTTTGTACCTGAAAATAAATCTAAAAACAGCTGAGGGTACGGTGTGTTCAGAAACAGCAAATCTACCTCCGCTGCTTTGCAGATGATACTGTGATTTATCTTCCATATAAACCCAACTAGCAAAGCATCATGGGAGTCTATTAACCAACACGGGACCAATGACCACAAACAAAGGAGTGAGTATTTTTCATGCAAGTATTTTACAGTATCCTTAGTATTGCAGTAGTGCCGACCCATACCTGGAAACTGTCACAGAGCTGTTGCTGTGAGGTGCAGTCCATCCATCCCACCTTAACTAGACCATCCTACAAACACACATTCAAATCAGAAATTTAGGTTTTGTAAACCAATATAATCAGTAGAAGTTATTACAGTAAATATACAGTATAACTACCACATCTAGTAGCATGTTTTCCCCACTGAACACATGTTTAATGCTCTATAATATATCTCACTAATTAAAGAGATGATTGAGGTTTATGGAAAATGGAAAAAAAAAATGGAGAGAACTACAATATCACTACATGTAAATAAGTCTAAATCGGTTTAATCATTTGATTATATAAAATTATAAAACTGTAACTATATCCTGAAAACCCATTCCCTAAATAT
>CAKALG010039232.1:0-17286 GCA_916700815.1 Helicolenus hilgendorfi
GAAATGCAACTGACGCTCACGCGGGTGGTCTGACCCGGACGTGAAGACCTTTGCTCATGCTGGGGGTGGGTGGAGCAAAAGTATGCTGGGAATCACATGAGGTCACAGTGTTGCGTATGCAGTCTGACAAGAGGTCTAATCAATAAAATCACCTGTGTGGGTGTACCGTGGGTGTGCGGGGCCTTAAATCAGCATAAAAATACATGATTCTGTATATAAGAATATAATTAGATATAGTTCTGACCCAGCAGCTTTCATCAAATGTAACAGAAAAAAAGCCCAGCCTCCATTTTTATATTTCTACAGTATTTATGTGACTGCTGTTCATTTCTGCACCCTGACAAATACAGCATATCGCTGTTATAATAAGATCGGGTAGTCTGTCCTAATGACGAGCTGTTGTAATTGTTAAAGGTCGGGATTCTATTCGGTGGGATTCTAACGAACGGGGGTATCGATCGGCTCGCACCTGCCTGCGGAGGGAAGACAGTGATGTATTGGAAGAAGGTGAAGAGCTGGCAGATCTCAGCAGCAGGCCTGCAGAGGGTTACAACCACCAATCACAGCCCATTCACACTGAGAGCACATTTAATATGAGGAAAAAGGGAATTTCTCAAACAAGCATCTCAACAGCTGTATGGTCCGATATCTCTCCGTTTGTGTGAATGGAGTATTTAATAAAACAACTCTGTTTTGTAACATCAAAGCCATGAACAATTAGTAATTTGAAGGTAAAATAGTAGAACGTAAATACATCAGATATTCTCTTTTTTTTATGACTATGAAATGGCTTTGTGCCTCCAGGTTTGCTACCTCTGAGGCTAGTTTAGGCTAGCTGAGAGCTTTTCATTGCATTTTGTTTGAGTTTGGAGACATATACTGGGTTTCTTTCCCCTTTATTCTGATCCCATCCAAAAAAGTAGAAAGGACGCTTTAAAATTGCAGGTGCATCACAAATTAAAGTAAAATACAGTTTGCATCCAAATTATTTGGAAGAGAATAAATTACACTCAGATGAATAAAACTGTCTCAGACAGACTGTTTTCCTTTCAACACATATTTAAAAAGAATACGAAATGTGTCTACTGAATAGATGATGAAGATCTAGGTTAAACACAGTGAGTTTGGTGAGGAAAAGAAAGACGATCCAAAATTAAATATAAATTCGTAAAGTTATTACTGTGGAAATGTCCAGTAGTGATGCTCTGACGTTTATTAGTGCAGTGTATACTATAGTATAATCTGGCATGTTTCATTATTTATATAGTATTTTGTATTACATGTACATGTATTATGCTCCAGTATAATACATGCATATTTTGTAGAGTATATTTTAGTATTGTACAGTAGAGAATATAGTAACATAGCATAATATACAGCTGAAATGATGAACCCACTGATTAATCCATTGATTAATGATACACTTTTTTGACCATTTAATTAATATTTACATAATTCACTAAGCAAAAAAACAAGCAATTTGAAGACATCACCTTGCCAATATTTGATGGACACTGACATTTTATTGATTAAACAAATACTAAACAAGTACACAGATCAAAAGATGGAAAATAATAATTTCTTGCAGCTCCTTATATAATATAGTACAGCAAGACATATTAGAAAAGTATTATTTCATGAACTTGACATACTGTTGACTTTCATTGCTTTTAGCTGTATTGTCTTTGCAGTTAATTAAATGTTTATGATATCTATACAGGTTTGGTTACCATTCCTATTAGAAATAAAAAAAAACTAGGGCTGTCAAAGTTAATGTGATAATAACGTGTTAACACAAATTCGTTTTAACGCCACTAATTTCTTTAACGCATTAATGCAACTTGCAATTTTTAGTTTGTAACAAGCTCAGTTTTAAAGGTGGAGAAGAGACTGAAACTAAAAAAAAAAACTAAGGAATCCATTGGTACCAACCATGTCATACTAGATTGTAAGGAGGGAGATTAAATAACGCTCCAAAAGTACTCTATATTTTGTCGAGAAAAAACTGGCATGGCCATTTTCAAAGGGGTTCCTTGACCTCTGACCTCCAGATATGTGAATGAAAATGGGTTTTATGGGTACCCACAAGTCTCCCCTTTACAGACTTGCCCACTTTATGATAATCACATGCAGTTTGGGGCAAGTCATAGTCAAGTCAGCACACTGACACAGTGACAGCTGTTGTTGCCTGTTGGGCTGCAGTTTGCCATCTTATGATTTGAGCATATTTTTATGCTAAATGCAGTGCCTGTGAGGGTTTCTGGACAATATTTGTCATTGTTTTGTGTTGTGAATTGATTTCCATTAATACATATGTACATACATTTGCATAAAGCAGCATATTTGCCTACTCCCATGTTGATAAGATAATTAAATTACATTACATTTTGAACAGATACAAAATGTGTGATTCATTTTCAATGAATCATGATTAACGATCGATTGACAGCCCTAAAAAAATCCCATTGTACTCATTAGGTTACCTGTTTAGATCTCGGAAACAAGCCCTCACGTTGGCTTGTTTACTACCTGTCTGGTTATCTGATTGAGTTTCTTGTCCCTTCGGACTTTGTTATGTGGATGTCACCATGTTCCCAGATTTCAACAATTAACTTGGTGAGTGCAAGAAATGATGGCCAAAACTACGACAATAAGACCCAAGTTGAACTACCACCAGTGATATCCTTCAAACCTTGACAAGGTGTCAGAATAAACCTCAGCGCTGTACGGGTACTGCTCTTGTCGGCTGTCTCATACTGCCGTCACCAACCTGAGGCTGGAATAGTCCTTAATGGCCATCATCACAATGACAACAGCTCTTAAACCACACAACCCACACTTGTACCAAACTATGTTTTTTACACAAACTTGAGGTGTCTGTAAATGTGCTTTTTATTTCTTCCTGCCCTATCGCACACTCCTCACGATGCATCACCATGGAGACTATTAATGTAACCTTTTGAGCTGCCACCTCGGATAGAGAGGAATATGTTAGAAAAGCCAGGCGCCGGTGGTGTTTTTGTTAGATTTGTTTTTGCCTGCAAGGACATAAACATAAAAAGTAATTTTATGACATATTTTAGGCTTCCTGAAGGAGAAGCTGATGCTTGCTCATTCACCAAATGATCCTCCTATTCAAAATTATTTTGTCAACCCACGTGCTTCTCTCACTCACGCTGCTACATACAGTATACTGTAGCACACATAAGACACACATTCAAAGACAGTAATGGCATAAATATCAACAGTGCAATTGGTGCAGCTGCACAAGGGCCCATGTAGGACGACACATGTTTTGCAGCATGGTGATTGACAATGAGCTAATCTCCATGTAATCCTCAAAGATTAAAGGGCAATAAAACATGTTACAGTATGTTCATTCAGTGACATGCATGCTCTGTGCTCTTGCTCACCCTCCGTGCAATCTTCCCTTGTCTCATCAAAGGTCTGTGTTTGGTGTTCGTTGATATGAGCCCACTCAACTAAGTCTGACTACAAGACAGAGGCACTTTGGCAATACCCAATTAAGGTTTCATATTCATTTATTAAACCTCAATGGAGTTATTATCCAGCTCAGGCAATTTTCAAGTCTGTGGAAGTTTAGACAAAAATGAACAGCAGCAAATGATTTCATCTGAAGGGAAAAATAAATGCTCAACCAGCAATACTTATATTAAGAACTTGTCCTTAACATTATATTCTTGAACACTCTTAAAACATAAATAATGTCCTTAAAAAATGTCATTGGACAGGACATAGTAGCAGTTAGTATGGTTTCACGGAGAGGCAGTTGTACGATTCTATTCAAGATCCACTTTGCACACAATACTCAAGGCCGCTGTTCCCATGGGTCATAAGGGCCAATGCATTATGGAGTGACATTCATATCCCATCTATAACCTGCACCACCCTGCCATAGGGCTGTGACATTTCACTTCATTAAGTCCTCAGTACATTTGATGTTCCGTCTCAGATACAGGGCCGGTGTGAAAGGACGACGGTGGGCGATGAATTAAACATGGCAGGTTTAAATATAGACTTCTTGGAACAAAGGAGGCAGTATAGTTTCTCATTCCGCAACATTCTCACACCCTCTGACATAATTTCCTGACCAACGGCTGATGGCGACGCATTTTAAATGTTTCAGTTGATCGACAAGGCAAATACCTTAAAGCACGAGTTTGATGATATTCTATTTTCTTATTGGTAACAAATCCCGTAGAAAGACCAGAACCAATAATGAATTGATCCTACTAACAACTATTGTGTGTATATCTGCAATCTTAGGTACCGTATCTTCCAAAAAAATATCAATGAGCCACACTGTTGCACTGGATGTTCCTTCTTTACCAGCTACGGCTGTAGCTAAGTGGGTAGAGTGGTCAACCTTTAACTGCAAGGTTGGCGGTTCAATCAAAAACAAATATTGATAAAAAGTGAAAGTCAAATTTTCGTTCCATAGCAACATTAGCGCCCAGCAGCAAATGTACGCCTACAACAGTAAATCAAAATTGTTTCTATACTATTGTAATCATTTAAATGTCTCCACCAAAATGACCTGTGTTGAACTATAAAATATTATAAATATGCAACTATTATATAACTCAAACTTTTTCACCACAGTCCATGGATGTATAAGAGGTTGTGTCCTGTGCTTTTGCCCTGCGAGTTAGGAAATGGCCCACAACTACATTAAATTCTGTTTATGTCATGCTACTAGCACTACTAGCTACTGGCCGATAGTTGGTTGTTTGGGAACAGAGACGTCAATACATCCACGGTACAGGCTTACAGTATACAGACCATGGGTGTATTAAAAGATAATAAAAGTGATACATTTCAGCCAATATATCCATTATTACAGTCGCATACGGCCAGCAGGAAGCTGGCAGAGCTGGATATGTCATATGAGCGTGCAGGGTGGTACAGTTCGGGGGATATAAGCAGAACTGAGAAAGCTGAAACTGAGAATCTTTGTGATTTCGTTTGCTTAGAATGAACCGTTTGAATTATGTACGGAGAGGCTCCTCTTCACGGAGTCCTCCATGTTGCTCCACCATATTTCTACACTAGCCACCAAATCCTATACACTGTCCAAAGTTATGTGTTTTTTTTTTTTGTTTGTTTTTTCGAAATAGTGTTCAAATTTGAGATAAAATCTATTGTAGAACACGTTCAGTGTAACAACACCTTAAACAGCTGCAGTGAATTATCTTTAACCATGGTGACATCAAGTTTGGATTTGGCATTTAGCAGTAACTGTCTTTAATCAACCAGCGGCAACTATAGGGTTAACCGGCATATTGTACTGCAAAATAATGCGTGTCCTATTTTACTAATGAAAAAACTGGGGACTCCTGCCCCTTGATTAACATTACATTACACATTTAATAATGCTCACCATGTCAGTGACACTTGCTTTGCAATGCAAATCACATGTGGATCATATCAGGCCTGTGTGTAGAGCAGTTAATGAAGAGAAATTAATAAGAGAAATCAATGAACTGCAGTTACTTAGGTCCATCTGTCACGGTCTGGCTCTGTGCTCAGAGGCTGTTGGACTTAAAGGGACTTTATAACTTCCAGAAATCTTCTTAGCGACTCCTGATAGAGTTTTGGTTTGGTTATATTCCTTTTTTCATTTGTTTAGTATTTCCTGTCTTATTTTGATACACTCACCGTGTGTGTCATGTCTAGTTTTACTTCCTGCCATTGTATTTTTCCCGTGTTCCTTGTGTATTTAGTCTGTTGCTGCATTCTGAACCGCCTACTACATACTACTGACGAACGCAGTATGCAGTATACAGTACATACTGCGTTCCTCAGTAGTATGCAGTATGAAACAGTTAAAGCGATTTATTTTGCAGTATGCTAGGCCAGTCTGGCACTGGACAATAAACAAACTCATACCACTATTGCAATATTATCAAAAAATTAAAATTTTGTGACCAATGTTTGTTTACTTTATAAGATACTACAGGTTTAGCTCCACCACTCCTTAAACTATTTATTCTAGCAGCTCATGGTACACAGTTGATTTCTCCCTTCAAAAAAAGTGAATTTAGTGATGTAATAGCTATGAAAAATGTAAACAACTTTCAGTTATGCTGTTGTTGTGACCATAGCCCGTAAAGTTCCAACTCTTTGCATTGTGGGATACAGTGGGCGAGGCACACTGGTCCAATGCACACCGGAGTTTTTTTTTCAAATCAGTACGACATCCGCATTTTTTTGGCATACTGTATTTTTGGCTTTAGTTTGCATACTGCAAACAACATGCTACATGTTGGCAGAATCAGTACATACTACTAGTATAGTATGCAGTTTTCAATACAGCCTGTGTGTTTTCCCTTTTTCGTTGTCAGTTTGTCGTCTGTCCTTGTGTGTTGAGTTTCACCCTTGAAAGTTTTTTTCAAGTGTTTTGTATTTACAGTTTATTCCTTTTGCCTATACTTTGTGGATTGGCTTTTTGTTACCGGTCTACCGGACCAGCTGCATTTTTGTTCTACGCAAGGTTTCCTTTTATTAAATCATTGCACTCTATCTGCTGCCTCCTCATCCTAATCTGTGTTTGGGTCCAAACCTGTTATCCTTGACACCATCTTTCTGAAAGCTTTGAAACACACTCCCTCAGAATATACATCACACAGGCTAGAAACAGCACTCTGAATCCCCTTTCCCACTGGACAAAAAACTCACTAACATCTGGCTTTTGTCTTTAGCGGGAAAGGTTACAATCTGCATTAATTCTGACTCTGCATAGAAACATGACACCCGGGTGGACACGCTAATTTTCACCCCTTTTCCGGCACTTTCATTGTCATCTAAGCCACAAGTTCTGTCCAGAAGAACAAAAACAGAAAGGCATACTCATCTCCTGGCAATGGGAAAGGAGTCTATCATCTATTTTTAGCAGGTTTTCTTTGGTCGAAAAAGGGTAGAAGTCATTATTTACTCTACAGCATGTCTCAGAACCCTTTAAGCACCTTTCATCCACTTAAGCAAATAAAAGGCAGTGCTTGCTACAAGATACAGCGGGTACCAATTAAAGTGAGTCTGTGAAGCGTGCCAGTGCCACCTGTCCATCTGCAGAAAGTGGCTGTTGCATTCCTGGGGTACAATTTAAGTAGAATTATATATACCGCCTCCAGTCATCCACTTTGCACTCTATGCTTTTCCCAATGCACTGAAAGAGCAAAGTAAAAGCAAAGCCATGTGCAGCAGAGATTTGTGAGGTTACATTCAAGCGTTTCTTATTTGTAGTACAGCTCGGTGAGAATTATTTTGATCTTAAGAAGGATGAAGGGGTGTATTGATAATGAAACACATACCACATGTTGACATCATACTCATAAAAAAGATTAAAGACAGCTGGGTCTGAATTACTTTGAAACATGCACAAGTTACTGTCAAAAATGACTTATGATTTATTACACAGCTTTGTTGAATACTCAATTCTGTCTGGTCAATCACGGCTTTCTACGGTCTGTTATAGCAGACCGTTGCTATGTATAACAAATTACAACTGTTGCTATAGGCACAGTTCTGATGTCAGACTCTGGTGGACCATTTTTGTCTAACATTATTGATATCTTAAGTAAGTAGCTGTGTAATAAGCAGGATAATGTACAGCTAGCAGGTCATTGTTGTGAAATGAACCCCTTCAGGGGGTCCGCCGCATCGCCCCGTCGGGGTTTATTTTACAACAATGACTGTACATTATCACTTATTTATTTTGCAGACTAAGTTTTTTAATTGTATAGTGTTTTTTTTTAATGTAATTAAGTTGGCAGTGGAGGACAAGTGTCAAACATTTTATCGGAATCAATCAATCGAAGAGTTTCTAGAGGGTAGGCCTGAAGGGAAACCTCCCAGCATGCTCCTGGGCGGCAGACTCACGGACATAATTCTCATTTTATGTGTGTTCATGCATTGTTACTGGTGTTATTGTGTGTCACATTTTGTTCTCCAATGTGTTCCCTGTTTCCACAATTCCAATGTGGTCATACAGTCACGTAGTATAAGAGCAAGAGGAGTAAAGCTTTGTGTCTTGTAGAGACGAATGCATCTACACCTTTTAAACTGGCTTTAAATCTGGCAATGCAGCAATCAAATATCAGTTTGTTTTGAATGCCTGTTGGATACGTTTACACTTTTGCTTATTAGTGATCGGACTTGCCAAAGATTCACTCATTCATTCATTCAAGACGATTCATAATTAACCTGAGGCCTGTACTACGAATTAGGATTTGGAGTTAGCGATGTAACTTAGGGTTAACCCTTCAAGGTTTTCAGTCCTACGACGGTGGTTCACTTCTTAACGGGGTAGATCGCCATGGTAATTTATGCTGAACATCTAACCTACTCCGGAGCAGGTTATGTTGCACCACCTACTGACCAATTAAAGCTCGGTTGATCGGAGTTCACAAGTGATTGACAGCTGCCTCCGTTGAATGAACAGCCAATAGGAACATCCTCTCTCTGAAATGACCTGTGATTGGCCAAACTTTCCCGTCACAGGCTAGATAATCTAAAGTCTGAAAACAGAGCCATGAGGAGGTGCAGAAGTCTAGTTATCTCTCAGAACACTTGAATTACAATATGATGAAAGGTTATTATGGGATTTTTTTCCCAATGATGCCAAAAACATTCTGCCTACTGCAGGCTTAACTCAAAGTTGAGTCAAAATAATGTTACTGTGCTGTTGTCATTTAGCCCAAATCCTTTTGCTGTTCTCATGGTGTTACTGTATTTAGTGAGTGCCGGTGAGGTGACCTAGAGATGAAAGACCTTGAGATAATGGAAATGTTCCTGTTCGAGCCACAGGGGAAGTGCAGGTTTGGAGGCAGAACTGCTGACTGCACGGAACAATGCAGCATCCAGGTGCAGGCGCCTTTGAAGAGGACTCTGCTGCTTCCCTGAGGTAGAGGAGCCCTCGCTTTAAGGGAACGACTGGGACCGCTTTAGTCACATTATTCTCAAGAGAAGCTTGTGTGATGTTCACCTGCTTTTGTTGCTGACATTGTTTTAGAAGGTGACGACGAGGGAGAGGAGAACAATGTGATCAGGAGGAGATGGATAGTTTAAGGAGAGCTGATGCTGATAAAAAAAAAAACACATTCCAGTCAGGGATTCTCTCTCTCTCATACACACACACACAAACACACAAAATATTTGAATATTTCATAAGAATACATACTCAGAGCAGTAGTGTGTGCGTAGCTAAATGGAAAACAATTCCCACTGCATCTCATTCTTAGCTTGCATGTCCGGTGGTGTCAGAAACTTGATGGGGTTGGAGTGCTGCTCGGCACACAGAAGAGGAGGCTCTTGAAACCGGCGGTCCGCCTTCTGGCACCCATAAATTATCTGCAGTTCTGATCAAAATGAAGCGTGTCATCATTAGCGTGCTGCGTGGGTGGAGGAATTAAAATGAGCCGAGATGAAATGTATTAGCATATTAGCTGTGATGGACAAGGCTAATGCATTCCTGCATGCAAACTAGCGCAGGGCAAGAGTGGCGTGGTGATTCCCCTGTTTGTTTTGGACATTTCACCTGCACTGTATCACTCAAGCAGAACTGAACTGTGTTAATGCTAGAAAACTCAAACCCATTGGCACATGGCGTTCCCAACCCACAACAAGTCAATTAGAATCATTCAGAATGGCTTGTTAATTAAGGCTCAGTAATTAATTAAATCTCTTTATTGATGATGTCTGAAAGGTTTGTGGTGCAGAGAAGGTGTTGCGTTAATCTATTTCTTAATCTCCTAATCTAATCAGAGAATGTTACTCGTTTATTTCTCTGGTGAAAAAAAAAATCAGGTCAGAGGCTAGAGGGATTACAGGGGTGGGTGTGCTCTAATTTAAGGCACCTGTTTTCTCGTGTTTTGTCAATTGCAGTGAACTGTTAGATTCAGGGCAACGGGTGGCAGATTATTGGACACAGCTTGTGCTGAGCCACTTTCGGGGATCTCAGCTGATACAGACATGACAGGTGTAGAAATTCAGAGTGATGACATTGCACTGTAATGTAGTACTATCAGCCCAGTCGCACAGCAGTTTGTGAAATAGTCACGAAATTGAATGTATTGATTTGTGTACATAGACACGAATTTCACATTTTTTTCATGATGGCCAGCACAAAATCAATTATTATGTAATCCACGTAATTGTGAACCAGGAAGTATAAAGAGCAGCGAAAACGTCATCTAGGGAGGAGGTCATGGTGGATGGGTGGGTCAAAAAACATAGGACTTTTGCCCAGGAACCCGGTGTTCATGTTCTGTGTGAAACCACAAGTCAAAGTTGATTTATTTCTCATGTAACTTCCGTACTTAAGTTACAGCACTTCTAGAGTTATTTTAACCCAAACCACAATCTTTTCTTAAAGCTATCTAATTTGTTTGTAGCCTAAGCCTAACCAAGTCGATCTTTTCCTAAACCTAACTAAGTAGTTTTATTTTGAAAAGACTGTGGTGGAAATTGACACGTGTGTCACTCGATGTGGACATTCGCAGGAAAACACAAAAAATACGATGTTGAAAGTCGTGCTGAGTGTCACGAAAATAAGGGAAATTCTTGTCTATGTGCACAAATCAAATAAATTAAATTTCGTGACTATTTCACAAACTGCTGTGAGACTGTGTTGATACACCGCAGCGCACAGTGTGTTGTACAAACTAATGTCAATAGAAATATTCAGAGGCAAGGCCATGGTTGACTAGTGCCCCATTTGGATGCGCTCACATCTCCTCTTCTTCAAATGTGAGCTTGTTTGCCACACATTGGCACTCATTAACAGCTACTGCACTGAGTGGTTGTTGTATTTATAATGTTAATGTGTGATGCAGCTCTAAATGAGCTCTTGTGTCATTAATCTGCTTTTGAGTGTTTTACCCACCGGGTTTATTTGTTCCACCAGTATTAGATCTCTCAATCATATCCACCATATACCCCAAGCAAGTGAAGTGATGAGACTTCATGTATTTTGGCATTCATCTAACAGCTGATTTGACTGTTCCATTAAATAGGCATTATCAGTTGCCATAAGCTTCATAAATGTGGGTTATTAGTGACCTACTACGCCTGCTATGTTATAAAAGTGAAAATGAAACTTAAAAGCAACACGATCTAAAATGTCGTAAAACTGAATGAAAACTGGCTTCTTTAGGTTAAGGTAACAAAACTACAACTTTTTCAGGTTTAGGCAAACAAAACCTGATATTTTCAAGTTATAGCTCAATGTCTAATTGTATTAATAGTTCATTGTCTGGTTGTACTATTGTACAGCATCAGCCCAACAGAGGGCTGTCAATATATTTATCCCTGTAAATGTGCTGCAAGTGCTGATAAAAGCGATTCTGCCATTTGGTGTCTAAGCAGTGAACCACAGATGCCATTTTTAATGAGTCACTTTAGCACTAGCAGTGGCTGGCACTGAATCCTTCCACTCCAGCACATGCTACCATATTTTACTGTCAGCATCTGCAGAACCAAGCACCCGTGTTCTATCTTTAACAAGTTGGCTTTGAGCTTGACCAGCTGTGACATTTGGTGGAACCGTAGGGACTGCAGACACAGCATTCAAGCATTACGCAACCTTCGCTAAATAATTCAGTGTGTGCTATGCATATTATATTGTGCACAGAGTTCCCACTTGTCCCTCAGACTCCGCACTCCATTGGCTGCGCATCCTCATCTGCCGGTGGAAGGGCTTTCAGTCAGGCAAAAATTCACTTCTCACTGTTTTGCAACCGACCCCCACCTCCCTTTACTTATGAGACTGAAGCTAATAGCAGCAGCTGTGTAGCAAAGTCCGCAAAAAATGATCTTAGTATTGATTGTACATAAACACATTGTGGTTGAATGAAAACATAGGACTTGAGTTGCAGCTGTGCATGTGTGATATCTGATGGGCAGTGTGCACATTTGTGTTATTTTCATGTTTCTAGCTCTTAGTGGACAAAGCAGGAGTAATAGTACAACATAAAATGTGAGCCACTATTTGGCAAGTAAAATAAACAGAACTTGGTACAGAACTTTGCCAATGGTCCGGGTTTGGCTTAGATTATGACTGTACTGAATGCCATTTTTTTTTACATTACATGTAGCACATCTGTTTGTCATGCAGGAGATTGGAGCTTGTGTCTTGTACCAGAGACTTTTTTTATTAACTGTAACCACAACCTATTCCTAACCTTAACCGAGTGTGTTGTCCTACCTTCGGCTACGTGAAGAGGACCTGCTCCCTAGGTAGATACAAACGGCTCATTCTAAGATAACAAAAACACAACAATTCGTATTTTCAGGTGATTATACACCAAAGAATACTTTCCAACTTTCCATTTCTGCGAATAGATCCCTAAACATTAAACACTGTTCCTTTAAATCTGCAAATAATTGCACTAAATGCTAATGCAGAAGGTGCAAAGACCCACACTTTAGGCACAAGACTATGTGTATTACTCCACGTGATAACTACTGTGCCATTATCATTTCCTCACATGATCAAAAATAGGCACACCATTAAGAAATGTGACACATAATTACCGGCTGCTATAGTTAGTACTGAGTGCTGTTTTTCCTTACTGCAGCCTCTAGTCAGTGGGCAGAATTAATCTTTTATTTCCTGGCAGTTATGTGGGCAGCAGACTCTGGAGCCGGACAGTTAGAACCCAAATAAATCTGGTGTTTTCAAAAGAAAATGTGTCTCGTGGCTCACTAAGTACAAACACTGGAAGGGGGGATATCATTACCCCAGCCTCATTTATTTCTTCAAGGAGTCCTGTGTATGGCTGTTTACCAATTGTATGGGAATAAATAGTCACCTGTCAGAGAATTTCAAGGATTATTAGTATTTGGGTTTGACAATCAGGGTGAAATGGCATTTATTTTGTAAGGCACACATGCTTTTCTCGCCTTTTGGTATTTGGATGGCATGCTGCGAGCTCAGTAGCAATCATGCTGTGGAATTTTTGAGTTGAAAGCTTAGCAACCCTTTTTGTGGATATGATAGCCAGCTGAATTTAGTGACAGTTCTCCCTCAAGGAAGATCAACCATGTTTCATTATAAGTACAGTATGTCCTCATGTGGCTGTCATGTGAATGATCTTCAATGAACACAAGGCTGTCACTGTGCTGTGTGTGGTAAATGGGGGGGGATTGTGTTGGTGTCTGCATCTTCTGCAGATGTTATGAGCAGCTAAACTGGTCCTGCAGCTTACTAATTGTTCACTTTAAAGCAGCAGTGGGCAAGATTGGAGCAAATATGATTAAAAGTTATTTTTATAAAATGGCACCTGTCCATGAGGAGGTGCGTGTTTGTGAGATTTGATCATATTTAACGCACGTAAAATTGCCATATCGTGTTCCGCTCTGTTTGTGGGCAAGTTTCAATCACAGAAATGTTAGCAAGTGAGAAGAAAACTTTCACACAAAAGAGCTTCTGATATCCGATATCAGCAGACCAAAAAGGTACATTTGGCAGTGTCAGTATAGGTATTAGAGGACCTGAAACAATAACAAAATGTGAAAAGCACAGCTGCCAATGCCGTGTCATCAGAGCAGCGATGTAATGTGCCAGTCACAAACATAAAGCGAGAGCAGTTTGACATAAAGTTAAACACTAAAGCAGAGTGGTCCATGACTAATATGAGGGGCGGTCAAGATGGATGTGACAGTCAAGGATGATGTTAGACAATTGACTATTACAGCCTTCAGTAGGTGATGGTCCATTGCCGGGTGCAACGGAGGATGATACTGGACAGAAACCTGCAGACCATTAAGGCATTACGACTCTTAACCCTTTAAACCCCAGGCTGTTTCAGGTCGTTTTTTTTGCTCCAGTCACATTGTACTCACTTTGGCCTTGTTTTACACTGCAATATAAGTACTGCATCTCTATGGAAACAGCACAATGACCACATGCAGTTGGGGCAAGTTTTGTTAATAGTCAGTTTATTGTAAATACTGTATATGCTGCTCCTATTTTTATACTTCCTTCTATTTAAATTGTTCATATTTTGTTACACTTTGTTTAGCTATTTTTTACTGTGTTAGCTGATGCATCTTGTTTTTTGCAGTATCCCCTTTGCTGCTGTACACTGCAAATTTCCCCACTGCGGGACTAATAAAGGAATATCTTATCTTATCTTAAGTCATAGTCAAGTCAGCAAACTGACACACTGACAGCTGTTATTGTCTGTTGGGCTGCAGTTTGCCATGTTATGATTTGAGCATATTTATTTTTTTGTGCTGAATGAAGTAGACAATATTGGACAATATTTGTCATTTCTTTGTGTTGTTAATTGATTTCCAATAATAACTATATGCATACACTCACAAAAAGCAGCATAATTGCCCACTCCCATGTTGATAAGAGTATTAAATACTTTACAAATCTCCCTTTAGGGTACATTTTAAACAGATACAAAATGTGTAATTATTAAGTTGCGATTAATCACGATTAACAACGATTATGACAATTATATCAATTGATTGACAGCCCTAGTTTTTTACAGGACCTGGTTACAGCACAAATAAAACATTTAAATGAGACGTAGATGTAGAGAAAGGCAGACCATCTGTACATGACTTGTACCACAGGTCTGGATCACTCAAGAATTAATATGAGAAAACTGGAGAACGCCACAGACTTTCTTAAATCATTCCTACGTGACACTTAAGAACAAATCTGTTTGTATGAGTATTCCCTGCATGAAGCCCAATAGCTGAAATGGGGCTGCATATTAAATGATTGTGCATCTCTCATACAAGGACACCAGCTTCCCTTTCCTTGGCTCACTGTTCTTTTCAACTCAAAAGCTGTCAGAGTAGTGAGAGTTTTAAAAGAGGAGAGGAAGGGATGATTTCATTGGTTACGACTAATACCAGCCTCTGCCACAAACACTTCATTTTTAACAATATTTTTAAATCAATCCTGTTTCTAAGTGAAACGCAGTTTTGACCATTACATGGTCATCATATTTCTGGCGAACATCAGTGAAGTTAATGACAGATATTGATCTCAATACCTTAAATTGAGCTGTAAGGAGAAATACATAAGGGAAACATTATATTTACTTGCCTTAAAATAACACGCGATAGCTGCCGTGGTAGCATGGCGTGTACAGTAACCATTACTTAATCCATACGAGTTCACCTAGATTGCAGATTTAAGCGTTGCAGGAAAAAAGCCAAGGCATTTCATTATTCATCGGGTTACAGACGTAGGACATTACTTATACATTAGAGCCTTAGCTTGTTCTTTTTCAGCTACGAACTTTTCATTATTTAAGGAGACAAGTGCAGAGCAGTGCAGAGACCTATGGTAATGTTTTAAAGATCACAGGAATGAGTTCCTTTTTATCAGCTCTAAATATTAATTTCTCTCTCAAAGGCATGCACTGATTTGAGGTTTAACACCGCTGGGCATCAAATGGAAATGATTTTGATATCTTGAAAATTACCTCATTGGAGACACATATAAATTTGGAGGGTAGTTTTTACCAGTGGTTCCTTATTTCTTTTGCTGCCAGTGGGCTATTTCAAGCAATTGCAACATAGCACATAAGATAATTGTTAAACGCTCAGTAGTACATCAAATATTAGTTGAGATCAGGACATTCAAAACAACCAGCACAGTCCGCTGAGACTGGAGTACACCATTCTTAAAGGACTATATTGTTCTCCCTTTTGTTTTCATCACTATTTCTTTTATGTGACAGTGAAGGTGATAATGCAGCCGCCACATTTGATCACAGCAGGGGGAACTTTGTGGACCGTTGGGGAAGCCTATTCCTCAGGGTGCAGAGTGCCATCCAAACACAACGTCAGCAGCTGTTTGGGATTAACCAGGAGGAGTTCAGTAAAGACAGCTGTGCTTACTTGTAAAGCTATTCATTACTATATGAATCCCAGTGGCATTGGTAACCCCAGAGACCCATGACCCCCCCCCACACACACACACACACTCTGCATTCTTTGTTTACACTGCCAGCCACACTAACAGATATTTACAGAGAGACAGACCACCCGACTCGACTGTTATGAGGCCATAAAATAGGCGTTATCTGTCACTATAAGCACCATAGATGTGGCTCATTAGGGGCCTACTACACCTACTATGTTGTAAAAGTGAAAGTGAAACTCAACGGTAACACGTTCTAACATGTAAAACTGAATGAAACGTCACGTTTCAGCAAAAAGAAAAAGGCTTCTTTAGGTTTAGGCAACAAAACTACAACTTTAGGTTTAATTGTTGTTTTCACACGGATGAAAACTCAAGTCTCCTGCATGTAAACCCCGTGTTTTATGTCCCATCCACTGCCCCCGACCACCATGTCTGATGGAGTTTCACAATGTCTATACTAGAGCACCTGACTTCCACTTCTGCTCCTGTCATAATTACTGCAGTCACTAGAGGTCGCTTTCATCTTCTTTTGGTGATCTAACATATGAATAGATGATAGAACCTACTAGTGGGTGTAGTAGGTCCCCACTGACCCACATCTATGGGGCTTTTAGCGACTGATAACGCCTATTTAATAGCCAACAACAGTTTATTCGGCTGGCAGTACATTTCTATCCAATTTAAACCTTCATGTCCCGCTGAGTGTTAATGCTTTCATTCCACCAGAAAGCCTTAAAACAATTCACAAAAAGAACAGATGTTGAGATCTGTGTAGCCACAGTTTCATGGGCATGGGAGTAACGTTACAGAACTGTTTTGCGAGACAACAACAAAAGGATGCTGTGTCAAAATCAAAGAATACATTTATTAATCAGAGCACTCAGGTAAGAACGTAGCACTATCAGAGCGCTAAATATATTTTGAATTTATGAACGATTCTGTCAAAATCAGCAGGAGGAGGAGTGCAAAAACATCTGTTTACGGCTTGCAGCTCTCTCTCCCTCTCTCTCTCTCTGTCTCCCGCCCCAGCTCTCTCGCATTACAACCAAAACAAATCAGGCTAAAATTCCAAATGAATTTCTGTCTGTCTGTCTATCTATCTCCTCCACTCAGTTTCAGTACTACGGACAGCGCCACTCCCACTATAGTTGCATGTATCTCGGCCAATAATTTAGTTTTTTTTGCTATTTTTTAGGGCTGTAAATATTTAATCGCGATTAATCATATGATTGTCAATAATTAATCGTGATTAATTGAAAATTAATCGCACATTTTTGTATCTGTTAAAAATGTACCTGAAAGGGAGATTTATCAAGTATTTAATACTAAGATTAATTTGAGATGCAGCTCAGAACTGTGTGTCAAGTTGTTCC
>CAKALG010039238.1:0-17684 GCA_916700815.1 Helicolenus hilgendorfi
GTTGTCTTATTCCACAGTTTGTGTGTTGGTAGACACTCAAGATACCTAAATGTATGAGCATTAGCACTGAAAAAGTGAGTTTTTCATGATATGTCCCCAAATAGGTTGCAGAAACATGTTTACAAGCATAAGAGCGTATTTAAAAATGGAGAAAACTTTGCTTTTGTCTTTTGTCTAAACACCTGTTTTATGTTTCTTCTGCAGTTTTAGTTGTGTATTATTAAAGAATCCGATTACACCACTAATTGTAGAGTAAATGTAAGAGCACCCGTCTAATCATTCCCCCCTGTTTCCCGTACTAAAACTATATTTACTTTAAATACTTTCCCTAAACAGGTACACTGATATTTGAGTTTGGAGTTCTGTTTTTTATGTCTGCACGCAGACGACAGCCGCGGCCGGAGGCAGGATGTTTTCAGGTTGTCCGTCCGTTTGGACCAATTTTGTTAACGCCATATCTCACAAATGCCTTGAGGGCATTTCTTCAAATTTGGCACAATTACCCCCCTGGACTCAAAGATGAACTGATTAGATTTTGGTGGTCAAAGGTCAAAGGTCACCAAGACCTTACGTCCTGTCCCATTCTTGTGATATCTCTGGAAGGCCTTGAGCAAATGTCTTTAAATTTGTCAAAAACGACCACTTGGACTCTAGGATGAACTGATTAGGTTTTGGTGGTCAAAGGTTAAGGTCACTATGACCTCATAAAATACGTTTTTGGCCATAACTCAAGAATTAATTTGCTAATTATGACACTTTCACAAAAATGTCTAATAGGATAAAATAATAAAGTGATGAGATTTTGGAAAGACATGGACGTTATCTGCAACTTGACCGGTATACAACCGCGGTAATTGTAGCTTTAAGCTGCATCTCTTTTAGAGGGTTAGGTCGACCATAAATGAGTCAGTGCAGGTGTGCCGCTGTTTCCTCTCAGTTTAAAGTTCCCTCCAGACTTTTGGTATTTTCCAGCTCTGGAGTTTGACCTTTTCTCCAAGTAGTCTTGGACTCTGTGTCTTAGTAGGTTTCTGTGTAAGATGATTCTGTCAGGATGAATTCGTTCTTAGTTCACTGAGGGAAAGGTCAGAAGAATGTCCTTCTCCCTGATTCACACACTTTCCAGTGTCCTTCTTAGTGAGATAACTTAGCGGAAACTTTCTGCGTCGCATAGAGATGCCTTCGGTGTTGTTGAAAATTGGTCATGCTCTGTGGGGTTAAATGTCAAGAGCAGGCAGCACTGCAGACGCCAGCAAGGTAACATACGACTCCCATGATGCCTTGCTTTCAGCGCTGACCCAAAAAGCCATTAAGACGTGTGTGTGTACGTGATGGGTCAAGGCTGCGGCAAGTTGTTGCTGTTCCAGCATTTTGTCTAAGTGCTCTTCCAGACCCATCAGGTTGTTTACCTTTAACATGCATGTGCACATACGTGTGCACCTGAGTCCCTAATAGACTTAACCGCGCTGTCAGCTCTGTGCGTCCAGGCGGGGGTCGTTGCATACTTTCTGATCCCTGAAACAAGCGTTCTGCTGTCCTCTCCTACATTCAGACCTTTTTACCTTCTTTTCCAGCCATCATTCTCTTCCTTCACTCGTGTCCTTCTTCATATTCCTTCGTATAACGCTGCAGAAGTTGGTTTCTTTCTTTATCCATGATGTGATATTTAACTGCTTAACTTATCTGATAACACGTGGAAGTGTCTGACAGGACGAAGCAAATATTTCATAAAATTTCAAATCTGCTTGTCTCTCTCCATCCTCTACCCTTCTGTCCTTTCTCTCCTCTCATCCACCTTTCACAGACAGCCAGAAACTCATTTCTCCTGACATTTGTTTTCAATCTAAAGCGTCATCCCTACTTTTTCCACTCTGCAGACTTGCAATAATAGAATTAACCTATGTCCCGGCGTAGACCACAAGAGAATATCCCTCCGTCTGCTTTCTGTCCTCCGCTCTCTGTCCTCTCTGTTCCTCTCTCTCCGTCTACCTGTCTGTCTCTCACTCTCTTTCAGTCGGGCTGATTTGGTGCAAAGTTAATGCGACAGAAAAAGGCCAAAATGCAGGTTAGTTATATGTTTCTATCAGGTTTAATGAATCAGACTTTGTGTCAACTAAGGATGTCACGGTGAGGAAGTTTTCCCACCAGTAAATAAACTTCTGACAACACCAGGGCCGCAGGTTTCCACCTCTCACCACTGCGTTGCGCACAGCGGCTTTGACCGCTCCGTCCTCCATACGGCAATTGTCTCATTAACATTATGGTTCCCTTATAACATTGGGTGTAAATCCGAAATATTGCCAAATAGGCGCTTTTGCTTTTCGCTTTGACGCCAAATCCTCCGCCATCGTCTTGTCTGTCATCTCTCTCTCTCGTCCTGTGTGTGAAATCTGACTCCTGCTACTCTGTGCTGAGGCTTTCACTTTTTAGCGTCTGTCTGACAATGTATTGATAACACGGCACTGGTAGGGCAAAATGAACTAAATAGGTTTTATTTCTATAAAAAAGCAAAACAACAACGGGGGCGGTGAGCAAGTAATGTGTACGCCCGACCAACGGTAACACCAATTATCGCGGCTAGCCTAGTGTCAACTTAAAGATAACTTCTGCATTTTCATGTTCAAAACCAGTTTTAATTTTTGTTCAGTGAGCATAGAAGACACAAACACAAAAAAAGTTAAGTTATGTTAAACCTGTTTGTTGATACTGACGGGTTGTATTGATGCATGCTGTTTGTCAAATTTACAGATATACTTCTATCTGATAGAAGGTGAACTCCCATCCTAGAAGAATGTCTCTTCCTCTCTGTTTTCCTCCTCACTTTCTCCCCGTCCCTCTCTCTGAGCCCTCAGTATTAACTGTAAAGGGCGAGGCTTTGGTGTCTTCCTTTGCTTTTATCTCTTTATTTCCCCTTTTCTTTTTGTCTGCCTCCTTTTCCTCTTTGTCCTTTCTTTGGAAGTAGATCAGTGGAGATGTGCAGAAGTTGCAGCACTGCAGCCAAGCAAGTATTACATATACAAGATTTAGCAAATAACAGTGAGATTTCAAAGAATAGAAGTTACCCTGGATACTTTCTTCTGCTTTTATGACTCTTTTTTATCCAAATTTATATCACTGCTAAGATTTATACACCCGAATATGGGACTTTGTCATCCTGTTTTATTTTACACTATCTAACACCCATCGGTTGCTGGTGAAGCAGCTCCAGCTCGCATCGTGGTGACGTTATCAAGTGAGTTGTGGCTTCTCTTGCCACCACCTCTAGAGGAGACCAGCTCCTAGTCCCAAGTCTCAAGTCGACTGCCCATCGACATAACAGATGTGCAATGTGCTTTATGGTAGAAGAGGCTCCAGCACAGAAATATCATCAATTATCCTCCAGTCTTTCATCACATGACCTCTCTCATTTCAGAGAGCAGTATTTGTGGTCGCCGTGCGCCTGCGTTCGTGTCCGTCTGTGTATGCGTTCAAGTTTGAACCTGACTCTGTTTGTGTGTCTGACTGTTCCAGTGCATCCTGTTCATGTGCTGTCTACACACATTTAATGCAATACAACCCCCTTCTATTAGCTTTCTCTCTGGTTTGATCCTGTCATCAGAGATTAATTTGTCATTTCTTCAAGTCATTTAAAACCGTTAGAGAGAAATAAGCACTTTTCCCTGTGGCTGACCAGTACATTAACAGCACAGCAGGAGACTCTTATCCCCCTCTAACAGAACACGTCTGCTAAGCTCATTTACAGGGACCAGCATTAGCATATGCATGCAGTTGATTGAGTAATAAACCAGACATGGGGACTGATGTCCAAAACCTTGGTCTAGGTAGGGTTTTATTTTAAAACGTTTAAAAAATATTGAAAGTTAATTGAAATAGTTCCTTTTTTTTTTCTTGGGGAGCAGGAAGTTCACTCATGTTTGGTGTTTCTGAAAGGCAGGGAAGTCAAGATCATGGAGCAGAAAAGACACCGAGGAGTAAGTCTTGCCAGCAATCGATCTCCAACCAGCAGGATCATGCAGTAGAGTATGTGTGGTTTCAGCTGCAGGGGGCCTTAACTTGCACAACTATCAGAAAACAGTCTTATTTGTAAAAGAAACATGTCCACAATCTATCTAACAAGGCTTCCAACAGCCGCAGACCGAGTGCTATCAGAAGTCTTTTTGTTTTCGACTGTAACTCTGCCGCCTCTCTGGGGTAATCACCGAACGCTGGAAAACAATGGTTTAATCATTTTGATCCATATTTTCCAACGCTTCATTAAAATCCTGTCAGCAGCGTTTCAGATATCACATGGGACATATGGAAATATAAACAACTGCTTCGGCCAGTCATTGTGAGCGGAAATTTGACTTTGCTGAAATGTAGTGGTGTACCCCACATAGACATATATATGCAATAGTACTAGGTATCCTCTCTCAAGCAAAGTTGAATCATGGTCATCATTTTGCAATAATACATTCTTCATACATTCTTTTTAATATCTTTTATTTAACCAGGAAGTCTCTCGAGGTAAAGTGGCATCATAAAATAAGATAAAAGATTACAGTAATGGATGAAAAGCTGTAACCTTATCTATTCAAAACATTAACATTTCGCATAAAACATTTCTTAAATGTGCATATCCCCTGTTCCCATAAAACTAAACTGCATAACTAAAATACATTTTGAGTGAAACGTATTTACTCTCGAATTACGTCACAGTTTTAAACAGTTTTAAACATGTGATAACGTTGTAAATAGAAACAAAACAAAACAAAAATGCAAAAAAATTACTGGGTTAGGTTTTTGAAAAAAACCCATCATAGTTTAAATAACGTTTTTATTTAAAGTATTTTCATTCACAATCATTCGATATATTATGTCACCCGCTGTTGCACTACATCACTCGCTGAGGCCGTCCGCAGAAGACTTACAAATGTATTTGTAAATGACAAACGTAACCCGCGACAAAATGTGTTTTCTTCCCACAAGTAGTGGACTTTCTAGCTTTTTATACCCCGTTATTAAATAACGTTTTTATTTAAAGTATTTTCATTCACAATCATTCGATATATTATGTCACCCGCTGTTGCACTACATCACTCGCTGAGGCCGTCCGCAGAAGACTTACAAATGTATTTGTAAATGACAAACGTAACCCGCGACAAAATGTGTTTTCTTCCAAACATAATTGAGAATGCAGTTTAGTTGCATGGGAGCATACTTTTTAAGAGACAGGGTTGAAATATGATACCTTTAGGTTATTCCAGTTCCAAGGTGCCTTATGAAAAAAAGGCAGTTTTTCCAAGTTCATTAAAGAGTTTCCACCTTAACGTACAGTTTCCATCTAGTGGCATAATTTCCCCCTCAGTCAGGTAGATGTTGTGTTTAATTCAATAAAGGATGCAGACTGATGAATTGACCCTTTGCAGCACCGGTATCTGTCTGTCTGGAGCAGAAGAGAGGTCGTCTTTATTATAGGGAAGGAAAAGACTCTTTGTGGCCAGGAAAAGAGGTTTAGAAACCTCTGCAGTGATTAAGGCGGTATTAAGATTGTAATAGGACCATGAAAGTGCGTGTGTGTGTGTGTGTGTGTGTGTGTGTGTGTGTGTGTGTGTGTGTGTGTGTGTGTTTGTCTGTGTGTTACCCAATCCTTAACCCACCGACATTGTGGTTTTTTGGGGGGAGGAGGGATTTCTCAGTTGGAGGACTTAAATTCAAAAGCCACTGTGGTTGTTTCAGGGGGAGACACTGTCTGTCTGTCTGTCTGTCTGTTGGTCTATTTGTCTGTCAGTATCTGTCTCACATTTTCACACGTGTGTGTGAGTGTTCCTGCATGCACATCCGTGTGTTTGTTGTCAGGATGTTGGTTCGTGAGGTATTGTTTATGGCCGTGGAATGAGAAAAGAACAAAACAAGAAAATAACACAGTTTGCATCAGTGTGTTTGTGCCTCTGCATGTGTGTGTGTGTGTGTGCGTTCTGGCAGGCTCACCGCTGGCCCAGATGGAGAGAGTTTTCTGTCTGCCCCCTCTCTCCCTCTGTCTCTTTCTCTCTCTCCCTCTCTCTCTCTCCTTTCTCTCTAATCACAGTTTTCCTTTAGCTGTAAATAGGCGGGTTGGGAAATCTATATGCACACACACACGCACATATTTTGGCCCGCGCTGCTGGCTTGATGTCGCATTTTTAAACCTCCCACGCTCATATGATCTGAAGGCAAAGGAAATGTGCATGAACACACTCAATACACACACACACACACACACACACACACACACACACACACACACACACACACACACACACACACACACACACACACACACACACAGAGCGGGCTCATCATACAGCTTGCCCTTCTACTCACCCATGATCAGAGCAAGACACACACTCACACAGACCCAAACCACATAGAGAGTACAGAGAGGAGCCGGTCGCCCACAGCTTCCTCTTTTTACTGTCCGCTGAACTGAAATTACACACACACACACACCACGAGCAACCGGAACTTTGTTTGCGACAAAAAATAATAATTATACATCTAAGTTTTCATAGTCTGTACAGTAGATGCAGCGGCGCTTTCCTTTTGGGAGTGCATTAATGATGCAAAAATATTCCTGCCATGCTGCACCAAAGCCTCAGAAATTGAAAGATACTGCTGAACAAATTCAGTGGAAGGAGGTGAACACAGTGAGAGATGGATGCAACCGGGAGCGGCACGCAGTGATTTGTTGGTTTGAAGTTAAAAGACGTGGAGATGAGATGAAAACTAAATCGAAAAGTGAACTTTTTTAGATGTCTATCTTCCAAATAACTTATCTCAGCAGCATTTAATGACTATATTTTAGGGCTGACAATTGATTAAAATATTTAATCGCAAAAGAATCACATGATTTATCTGTATAAAATGTACCTTAATCAATTAACAACAGAAAACAATGATAAATTATCTCAGAAACCCTCACAGGTACTGCATTTAGAATAAAAAAATATACTCAGCTTGAAAAGTCAGAATAAAATGAACTTTGTTTTTCATTTCCCTCTAAGTGGCATAACAAACAAAGTGTTCCCTCTTCAGATCGACCATTAAACCTGCCTGTTTTTCAGGCTAATGTTAATGTACCTGAACGTAATTGCGCACACAGAGATCTGTTGACTCCACTAATGATAATGGCCGGGCCTGTTTGCCTGGCTGTGCTCTGTAAGGTCAATCTCTGACATTAAACTTAATTGCATGCCATCATGCTCATTTGGCTGCTATTTTTTCCAGTTAAATGATCAAACCGGTGCAAGTTAACTTTGAAATTTGTTCAGTTGTTTGAATGGTCATTTTGTCCTCTCCACTCCTGGGAAAAGAAAGCGTCTGACTGCTCCTGTTCTTTTCCTCTTTTCTCTTTATTCGGACATATCCGTCTGTCTCTGTAGATATTGAGTCCAGCCCTCCTTAGAAATGTCTCCTTCTTCAGTTTGTTTAAAAGCTTTCAGCCCTTCACACAGAGAGTCCATTTCATTTAGCCTGGAGGGCCTCTGGGTGTCTGTGTACACACACTCGTTTTCATTTGACTCTTCCTTTTTCTTTTTCTGTCTTTCACACCCTCCAAACCCACATCCCTCCGTCCATAGATGACTCTTTGTCACCAGGCGATTCCTCCTCGCTCCTTCGGTCCCACACTCACAACTGGGTGATTCAAACAATGTCTGATTGTATGTGTGTCGATGTGTTCGTGAAATACAGTAAGAAACAGTTAACAAGTCGGAGTTGGATAAGAGTGTGTTTACAGTCAACCCGTCTCACAGGAAGGCGTATAAATAGTATAACATTACACAGACGTTCTGCGTGTCATGAGGACCCATTTTAGGCTTTTCTTGCGTCACTTGTACGCCAGGCAACAAAACTATAGGGTAACGTCTTAGGCAACAAAACCACTTAGTTAGGATTAGGAAAAACATCATGCTTGGGCTTAAAATAAGTACGTAAACTGAATAAAATAAGTATGGAAAACACGTCACAAGCGTCCCTAAAAAACACGTCACTAACAAAACATGGTTCTCCTGGTTAAAAGTCCTGTGTTTGTTTGAGATGAGATTCGGTTTGATTGATTGTGCAAGTTGTTATTGTTTCCCAGAGCTTATGTTGGTCATGTGATGCTGCTTTTTACATGAAAACAAATTATGTTTTATGGCCATATGGCCACAATGGATTGTCTTGTTGTTTGTAGTGACAGCAGGATGCTTCTGGGAGATTTGGTGGACTTTTGTTTTCATTTTTTCACATTATTGAACCTCCATGTGCACTTTTGAGCTGTTGTGCAATGGGTTTATACTTCTGGGAAGTTTTTATTATCTTTTTGTGTTTATTGAATATTTTCTTTATTGACAAAATTTTGTATTGAGCTTGTGTAAAAAGAGAAAGTTTATTTTCTGTTTTCATTTAGTTTTAGATGTTTCTGATTTAATATGCAGTAATTTTGTAAGAAATATGCACGAGATGGGGGTGTTTGTGTCTTTTAACTGGCTGGCCTCCCTGTGTGCATGTGTGGAGGTGTGTGTGTGTGTGTGTGTGTGTGCGTGGGTAGCAGCTGTGTCCGCCCGCCCCACAGTGAATGGCTGTCCTCTGTAAGCTTCTCTAAAGACTGACAACAACACGACTGCTAAACGACTGGGAAAACTAAGTACCTCCATTCTCTGTCATTCTTCTTTTCTCCTCGCCTCCCATTCGCCCCGTCGCTCTGTTTGGTTTCCAGCAGAAGGACTGCAAGCTGCCACCAGCTCTGTTTGAGTTCCCTCAACTTTTAATGAGCAGCGAAGGGAAGCTGCTTTCTTTTTTACTGACTGCCTCCTAATCGCGTCTTACTCGGTCTGTCCGTCTACCTCGCTTTCACCTACTTTCCTCACCCCTCCTCCTCTCGGTCTTCCCTTCCCTTACCTCCCTCCATCTCTCCTTCCCTCCCTCTCTATCTACCAACTTCATTGTCTCTTCTTCTCCCTTCCGTTTTCTGGCTGCCAGCTGAAAGCCTCGCTGTATTTACCAGCTTAGTTTCCTAATCCCAGGACAAACTACTATCTCTAATGACTTTCTCACTGGCTGCGCTCTGGGTGGCTTCAAAGAAAGAAAGAAAGGAGGAAAGAAAGCAGTGCATATAACAGTGCTTGAAGGTGGTTTTACGTGCAGTCTGTTCACTTTTTGCTCCTTTTTCTGCTACAGTTGAAAAGGAGGTGGAGGAGAAGGACTGGTGGAATAGTGTGTATTACGTTCAGCTATGCATCGTGCAGGTAGAGAGAGAGCAACAGGTAGTTGGTGCCCAGTCATGCATGTCCCACAGTGTGTCTGCCTTTCTGTGTGTGTGTGTGTGTGACCCCGTGACCTCAGGTGCCCTGCAGGTGTGCGCCTCTGCACAACGGGGGGGCAGGAATGTTTTATCCACGTGCACACACTGGCATGCGCACTCACACACAGACAGACTGGGAAATCCTCATCAACTGCATTCCTTACTGGTTTAGCTGGGGGAGGGAGAATAGTGGACAAAGAGCTGGTCTGTAAACGACAGAGAGGACGTTTAAAAGAAAGAAAGATGTATTAAAAAGATTTCCTCAATGTTAGAGTTTGCTTCTTTACAAGGGATTATGAAACAAATAGTGAGTATTTGTGCAAGATAAGATAAGATAAGATATACTTTATTGTTCCACTGCAACATACCAAATTCACAATGTACATACACGTATAGAACATATATCATACATACACTCATGCATGAATGTGCTTAAATTCACATGTTTAGTGTTAGACAGCAGTTCTTTAAAATAATTAAAGGTGATAATATACAGTTTCTAAAACCAGGTATAATCATACCAAATAATACCTGGTTTTAGTATTCAAAACTACTGTCTTTTATTACCTTTTATTATTTCAAAGAAATACTGGTTTTACTATGTGTAACTATTTATATTTATTGAAGAAGTGATAACACAATATTTCATACGTTCCACAATTTTCCTTTCATTTCTCCGTTGTTGTACATCCACGAGTCAGTGCTTTGCAGTATAGAAGAATAACAAGAATATGCTGAAACTAAAGCGCATTTTCCAGTTCTTACGTTTGATTTGAATCTCGTCACTTAATTCCTATTTTTGCATCAATTAAGAAGTTGATGGAAAAGGTATAAAATAAGAAGTGAGGAGCACAAGCAGGAACAAACAGCAAATCGGACAGGAATCGACAGGAGGTGGAAAGGAGGGAAACTGAATGAATCAAATGCCTCTTTCATGATTCCCCGGCCTGTCTGTCAGTCTGTTCATTGAGAGTTAACAGGTGTAGACTGTCAATAACGGCACTGTCTGACGGAAGAAGTCTCACTGTGTGAATGTATATGTATGTGTGAGGAATTGGTGAAAATGAAAGATGGGGAAGCAACAGATGAGTATCTAAAATGTACTTAGAGACAACTTTAATAAAGATAAAAACAACAAAGATGGATCGAGAAGAAAGAGTCCTGACTCCTAACTGTGACCTTTAAAGTAGAGGTCGACCGATCCAATAACGATACTTCGGAGCAGAAAACAGCCGATAGTTGATTAATTGGCCGATGTCTTCTTTACTTCTGCCTGCACCACAGAATTGAATAATTCTTAAGTCCTGAAGTGTGATTTGATGGATTACATAATTAGAACATTTTCTATATATTTGCAATGGGCGATGCGCTGTTCTGTTCTCTTGGATTACATCTGTTGCACGTCCCGTGACATTGTTAAATGCCACTCTTATAAACCAGTAATGTTGGTGCCTATCCCTGGGGTAAGGAGGATCCTTAAGTGTGCGATTTGATTTCACGAACGGATAGTTACATGACTGGATTATTTGTAAGAGAAAACGCCAAATTGGGAAGCAAGTTACAGTTACAGTGAATGATTTATTTTCCTCCATGTCTGCCTGTCTGTCTGACACAGAGCTGGTAGAGCTGTGTTTTATATTCAAGAGGTAACGTTTTGTCTCCCTCTGTACTTTGACTTTGTGTCTGGAGTCTTCATGCAAAACGGTGATGTAAAGTACGTCCCCGCGTGACTGGTGTCGGCTGCACAGCCATCGGCTGCTATCAGAGCCCAGTTCTGATGATAATGATAGTTTGTAAAACGTCCTATCGGTGCAGATAAATCGGTCTACCTCTACTTTAAAGTTATAATCATCCTGTGTTGATGCAGCACCATATATGCAAATCAATATGAGCTGACATGAGTAAAAAGCTTAGATAAAGACTTAGTGTTATTTAAAGGATAAGGATAGGATTATTATCCCTTTTTTCTCTTTGTCTGTCTCCCCTCTCTGTGTGTCTGTCTCTCACTGGGATCTTAAAGTCGTTATAGTGAAGTTAAGTCAGTCTGGTTAAATTTGCCCCGGAGTGAGAGATTCCCCACTGTGACCTCCTCTGCCTGTCTCTCTCTCACACACGTGCATGCCCACAAACAACAAAAGACTTGAAAGGAATCCCAGCAATGCCAGTCATGTCACCCTATACAACCTTGTCCACTGTCTCTCTCTCTGTCTCTCTTTTTGTCTCTGCAGCTACGTTTGCCATCTAGCTGTCAAGTGAATTTCATGCAAAAGATTGAAGCGTTCCACAGAATAGATTTGAATCAGATTGCTTTTCATGTACGTGGTACATGCAGATACTGCGTATTATATCTAAATGGAATATGATAATTGTATTACTGCTTTCCTCTGTCTTGTAGTGTCCCTTTTTCCAATTTCCCAGTTTGTCCGTCTCTGTTTTTCTTTACTGTAGCTCTCATTCGTCCCTTGTCACCAACTCTTGTCAGTCTTGTTTTTATCTTGTTGTTATAGAAATCAACCCGATCACTCTGGAGGTGTTAAATTGATGAATAATCCATGGTATGTTTATACGAGTGCGGTGGACGATCTGTCAGAGAGCTGTTAATAATATATAGAATCTGCTTTCTCTCTGCAATTCAGATAATACATCAGAGATGGAGGCAGAAAGAGAGAGTTAGACTAAAGGAAAACAAGCTGGGGAAGTGACAGGGAGAGCAGATGAAAAAGCATATCCTCTGAGAAAAAAACAAAAACAAGTACGTTGTAGTAAACAAGCTTTGAGAGGCCGTGAGCGATGATCATGATCCTTCAACGAGCATTGAGTTTGTCATAATGAAGCATCCGTCTGTCCAACTGAAGTCATGTGTTTTCTTGAGCGTGTTAGAATTCAGATTATTTCAAGCAGCCGATCAGCAACGCACTGAAGCCCTGAACTGCTCAGGTGTGACAGCAGCTCACAGGTGTGAGAGGATGTACGCATTTAAGCCTCCTGCTGCTCCATACAAATTTGATTTGAGCTATACAGGATTATTGTTTAAAAAATGGTAATATATTGTTTGTTTGGTGACCGTTGTTTATTTGACAGCCTGTGCTGCAGACTGAATCTAATTCACACAGATTTGATTGAATGTGTTACTGCAAATCTAGTGGTCCAATATACTATATGATACTCCATGAAGGGTCAGCAAAGGTTGTTTATGTAAGCATTTTTTTAACACTTAAATTAGATATTAAAGTTAGACTGAGGGACAAAACAGAGTCATGTGTCTTTAAGTTACTACAATAAAGGAAGCTAAGATGGTATAATGTGAGAAATGAGGAAAACAAAAGAGATAATAGACACAATAATGTTTCCTGTTACTTGAACAAGACACTAATGACCTACCTGCTTATTTACTTTAAATCCACCGATAGTAGATAGTTTGGAGCTCAAAAAAGCCGATACGTTTTAGCAAGATAGTGTGGAGCCTCCGTGTAAAACGATGATGTACATCCCAGCGTGACTGGTGGCAGCTGTGCAGCCATCGACCACCATCAGCTCCAGTTCTGCCAAAATCAATAGTTTATAAAACGTCTTTTAGTCGGTTCTATTATTTCCATTGTTACATCACATATTGCACCAGTATTTAAGGAGTCATTTACATAATAAACAGCCCATCTGCAGTAAGTAGTGCACGTAACCTGCAGGATCAGAATTAAAGTAGAGCCTGAGGCAAAAATGCCTAGTTGATGTCAAAAAGGAGTTCACTGTTTTGGTATTTTACCTCATTCAGATAAAGTTTGTTGACAATACACATCTGTAAAAGTGGCCATTGTTCCTTACGGGCTACCTCACTCAGTTAGATTGTTTGCGGCTGCTTTGGCACGGCGCCAAAAGATTTGTTCCAAAAACAGATTGGCTGGTGACCCAGAGACACAGTTTCTAGCAACGCAATTGTGAAGAAATGTCAACAACTCGTCACGGTGTGCTTTCTTCACCACACAGAACTGTATTTTAACATCAACTTTATTTTACTCTCCTGGGACTGACACCATATCTGATTTGAGTTAATGCTTCAAACCCTACCCGTGTAATTCCCCTAGCAACATAAATGTGCCGAATCATTTCCAACAAGTGCTTGATTCCGGTCTGGTTTTGGGGCGGAATGAAATCTGAACCCTCTGAAAGTGAATTTTGACTCAGACGCATCTCTGAGCTGGTGTCTGCTCACAAAGGGAGCCCGCATGGTATTATTCACTGGTGTGTGGTGAAGAGGGAGGAGAAGGACTTCTCTGTTATTCTGCTGCTCTGCGGGCTCTTTTGTATGTGTCACGTATCCCACAATCCACCTGCATTTGTTCGTCTCTGCAGGCTTGGTGTCAGTGCATCACCGTGGCATTGCAAGCGGGAGTTTGCACGTACACACACACACACACACGGCCATCTATCTGTGTATAGTGTAGGTGTTAGTGCAGCACTATAGCTTCACACATTCCTCCCTGTATGAGCAAGACAAGAGTTGTATTTGCTTTCCCCCTCTATGGTTTTGTGTCAGCATGTGTGTGTGTGCGTGAATTTGAGGGTGTTGTTGTGTGCGATTGCATGCTTGTATGTTTAACTTTCCCGTACTTCGTGGCCCCAGAAGACACTTTGATATAAATCAGTCGGAGGAAAACAGGCCAGAGGATACATGAGGTTGTGGGAAGCTGTGAATTAGTTTACATACACTATAGACACAGTGTGAGTGTGTGTAATGAATACATGGGATTTCTAGAAGCCGATAGGCTCGCGTCTTATCCATAACAAGACAAAGGTGAGGAGGTGTGTTTTGAGATAGGAACTGTGTGTGTGTGGTAGAGGTCAGCCAAATTTCTTTGTCCCTGCGTGAGTCTGTGAGTCACTGCTGGGCGTCAGTGAGTCATGTTGGTCCGGGTTAAAGGCCCACGCTGGTGGATTTAAATTCAGTCTGCACTGTTTACAGATCACCTTATGAGACTAATAAATTCACTAGAAAACATGCTTATCTTGTTTTTGACAGGAGCTGCTGCTCATGTTTCCCTGTGGAAGCAGGACATTTAAACACAGCAGTGTGATACACGCAGAGTTTATTTCAGGTTTTTGTGTCCTGATTTTTTTACAGCAGCAAATATCTGCCATGTTTGATTTGTAATTTTGGCAAAATGCAAGCTCTGTAAAAAGTTAGAACCTGATTTGTTAAAAACCCATGGGGTAACCCCGGGGTCTGAAAAGTGAAGCCAAAGCCAA
Source organism: Helicolenus hilgendorfi (assembly GCA_916700815.1). NCBI lineage: Eukaryota > Metazoa > Chordata > Actinopteri > Perciformes > Sebastidae > Helicolenus > Helicolenus hilgendorfi. Next base: position 14,543 of record CAKALG010039238.1, read on the forward strand.
AGTGGCTTCAACTTGCATTCTTTCTAATAGCCAGCAGGGGGCGACTCCTCTGGTTGCAAAAATAAGTCTATGAGAAAATGAGGCTACTTCTCACTTGATTTAATACCTCCGTAAACATTGGAAACATGAGTTTATGGTCTCAATCTCTAGTTTCAAGTCTTCTTCAATACAGCATGATGTTCATTTAGTAAATTATGGTCCCATTTAGAGTCAAATAGACCATAAAGCAGGGGATGCTTTAGGGCGGGGCTACTTTGTGATTGACAGGTTGCTACCACGGTGTTGTCCTGTCTGGGAGTTGTCTGTGTTTTCATCTTAAAACGTTAACTTTTTACAGTGTGTTTTCAGTTCTTGAAAATTAATTGTATCAGTTTGGTTGCCTAAAAATGTCTTATACAGCGTTCAATTGTACTTAGGTCCACCCTCTCGTGTCACTTCTGGTTGTAAAAAACCAAGATGGTGACGGCCAAAATGCCGAACTCCAGGCTTCAAAACGGCAGTCCACAAACCAATGGGTGACATCATGGTGACTACGTTCACTTCTTATATACAGTCTATTGATAAAACCACAATTAACAGAATGTGGTTTATTTAAATTATTTATTTTGGCTTATTCACAGTCCCAATGCATTCAAACTGCAAATATTCATCACGTCAAACAGAGTAGGCTTTTATTGGCCAGTTTTTAACTCGCAGTCATGTCCTTCATTCATTTCAGTCATTACACCAGACCATATTAATGTCAGCAGCTGAATTATTTCCCCATCTCTCTGTCCTGCTCTTACCCATAATTCATTCATTCGTTTCTCACACATATCACATTCCACGTCCCTCTTTCTTCCACCCGCTCATTTCATTTCCTCAACCCCTTATCTCATTTTCTTACCATATTTGTCTTTATGTTGTAACTACGGTGCAGGCTATATAAGACAGTCTGTGCATATAGATAGCTCATTATGTGTTAACTAGCAGCCCACACATAAAGGTAGTGATGTACAGGAATCAGATAAATGAATCACTAAATCAATAGTGCAGGGACTTCATTTTAACCTGGGTTGCCTTGCAGATTAGCATCTCGGACTGTTAGCTGGTTTTTGGATGAGTTTGGGTTTTTTATATGTCTTCCTGAGGGGCTGGTTCACAGTAGGAGAAGGGAAGGATGCTAAGCCAGTCTAGGGATCTGAACCAGTGACCTTCCAGTCATGAGCTCAGTTTTCAAACCTCCAACTAGTTTGACAGCCAGGAAATAAATATTCAACTCACGAAGGAGCATTATGGTCTGCATTACATGGTATTATGCATTCAGAGATGAAGGTGATGGAACTGGCAGGCGGATGCTACTCTCACATCCAGAGCACTCACATGAGGTTCGCTGTCATACGTGTCTATTTCTCTCACCTGGTCTCTCTTTCTCGCTCATCCTCCCTGCTCTTTTCTCGCTCCATCCCTCCCCTAACTGACAGCCCTGTTCCCGTTGGATTAGTAATGATTTGTTGCTCTCAGATCCAGGAGTGTCAAGGTCTCACCATTGGACGCAGGGCGCTGTTTGACAGCCAATACGGAAACACACATTTCAGCTGAACTGTTGTGCAAATCTCTGCTGAGGGAATTAGTTGAGAGAGGATGAAACAAAACGTGACTCAGACTGGAGCAGAGGTTACGGTGCAAAGTTGCTAAAGATCCTTAAAAAGTAGTTTCTAAATCCTCTGCAAGGAAGCGAATGTTCCCAGATGAATTCTGGGTTTTAAATAACAGAGGAGAAATAGTTTGTGTTTCTGAAACATTTAGCAAAGACTCTCCTACTAAGACCAGGCAATTCATTTTTGTCCTCTGTGGGGGACATGACACTGAGGCCTTTATTTCAAGCAGTTCATTGAGTCCTAATGTATTGTGAAAAGCACATCCTGGGTATTCTAGTGATGTAACACACATGGGGGGTATGGCCAACAGAGCGCATCTTCTGTCTTTTCAAAATCGCAAGAATTGTAGCAAACACCTTTGATGGCAGTAAGAGTTAATAGGGGGACTTGCTTCTTCTCATTTTCAACCATTTTCCATACTTCAGGAAACAGAACAACTCGTGCCTTGTAATGTACTTTTTGTGGAAAAGATTGCCCCAATGTACAGTACAAGAGACATGTTATAATAAATAAATAACACTTTCTTACATCCCAATTACTTAAATTATGTAAAAAAATAAATCTAAATATCAAAACCATTTTCTCTCAGGTGGCTTTAATAGACAATATTACAGCCTCAGGTCTGAGAGAAATGATCTTTATAGGCAAATAGTGCATGAATGATAAAGACACAGCAAACATTGAGTGCAGCAAGTGAGTCAAGCAGCATTGGTGAAAATGGTTTTGTGAAGAAAAAAAAGTAGAAAATCCTATTAATAAAGGTGAAAAGCTGAGAAAATTCTTAATACTTTACATTGTGTCTTAATGGGATTACTGTAATCCCATCAACGCATATTTCAGTCCATGTCATCCGTTTAGTGAAGCACAAGCTCATTTGAAAAATTCAAAAGTCTGTGTTTAAAAATCTTTAGGGTTAGGGTTGGAAATGTAATTTTATACAGTACAAAGCAGTACAAAGCATATATATATATATTTTGTAATAAATAGTTACGTTCCAAATTCTACATACTCGTAACCAGATTACAGTGATCCCAGTACATACAGTGGTTTGTTACCACGTCACTACCATCTGTGTAGTGTAATGCCACTTAATAAAGAGTTCATTAGGAAAAGCAGAGTGGTCGTGAGTTCTTCCGTTATTGGAAACAGAGTCCGCTTTAGTCTACAGCACTTCCTGATTTAAGGAGCACATACACACACACACACACACACACACACACACACACACACACACACACACACACACACACACACACACACACACACACACACACGCCTTAACCTGTGGAAGGCTGCTGTTGGAGTCTGTAGGGTAGAGTCATAATTGATTGGCATCCAGAGCTCTGTAATTAGACCAATAATAAATCAGCTTCTCAGTTAATGAGCCCGGCTGAATGTGACAGTTGACACACATGCACACACCACACACACACACACACACACACACACACACACACACACAGTGTGCAGTTAGAGCGCTGACCTTTCAACTGAGCCGATGT
>CAKALG010039240.1:0-12089 GCA_916700815.1 Helicolenus hilgendorfi
CCTCTGGCCTGTGGGATCTTATGGCTGGTCGCCACCATCTTGTCTGCCCCGTACATCCACTATGCCTCCCTGAGTGAAACAAACGGGACATACCAGTGCCTGGAGAGTGGGAAGTTTGACATGGCGCTGTTTGTCACAGAAACAATTGCTGGTTTCCTCTTGCCCCTGCTGGTGTTCTTGGGAAGTAACCTGGCTGTATTGCTCACCGTTCAGCAAGCCGTGCCCTCAACACCCACCTCCTCCACCAACCCTTCAACTGCCCGCAGGATGACCAGGATGTACCACGTGCTGTTTTTCACCATGCTCCTCTTCCTCACCTGCTGGGTGCCATATTTTCTTTGTCGGTTCCTTCGGGCCTTAGCCAAGGGACGGCCTGAATGGAAGTCGCTGCTTAAAGGAGCATATTATGGCCAATACATATCTCTGTTCCTGGTGTACATCAAGTGTGCTCTTAACCCGGTGCTGTATGTGTTTGCTGCCCGAGGCTTAGGCCGTGCTATCAGAGCTTCACTTGTCTCCACGATTGAAAGACTTTTCAACGACGAATCCATGGATTCCATAAGAAGGAAGTCACTCAAGAACTCACTTAAGAACTCACAGATGTAACAAAGAGGTCAACAATGGTTTTAGATTTTGAGTAGTCTTTGAGTGGTTTCTCCATTTGCGCAATTTGCTCACACACCCCAAAAAAGTTACCTGTCTAAATAAAACAAAGACGAGTTTGAGTTACTGTAAAGCAAAGCATGTGCTTTAGGCCATTGTTTTAAAAATGAATCCAAAAGCAAATGGAGAAATAACTGAATGTCATTAATGTTCTATTCCCTAAATGTAGAGATGTAAATCTGTTGACAGACAAACACTGAACCAGGCCGTGTTTCTCTACTATCAGGTAAGGACAAGAAGACATTTGGAAGTAAGCGTCATCATTAAAAGTACATGACTGAAGACTTCAAAAATGCAGCTTCTGTTGCGACACGCTGAAGGCAGGGTCATAATTGGGCATAAAAATGAATTCATGAATCATCTTGTCCGTTGGTTCGTGGGCAGGGAACACCTTCATTGTAAATAACAATCCAAAGTGATCATATCATTTCAGCGCCAGTTTCCTGGCCCCAGGGTAAACCTACTATGCCATGTGGACTCCTCCAAGATAACGCACCGTAAAGCTTGCATGTACTATCTCTCTACTATGGTCCAAGGATTGTGATACTGAATTTATCTTATCAGTGACTCAGATTCATCAATCTGTTGAACTCGTGCTCAAGATGTTCAGAATAAAACAGGTCCTAGACAATACATCTGGTACTAGGTGTACCTAACAAACCAATGAATGTACGTACTATATGGTTATAGACTCTTAGAGGTCTGAAGCACAACATGCTGAGCAGAAAGTAAATGATGTTGCAGGGTCATTATCTCATTGTGAATGTATGTACTGACCGGACTTCATTTATGCACAGATAGCTTTATTATTTTTTGTTGTTTATAAAAGCACATCTATTCTGTCATTAATGGTAGCACTTTACATTTATTTTCTTTCTAAAAAAACATGAATAATAAAAAATATATATATCTTTAAATGGCATCTGTTTAATTACAGCTGATTATACAGTCACATCTGCATGCACTCAGGTCTTCAAGGTCCAACAGGGAAGAATTTCAATTATGAACAACCAGTTAGTCTTTATTTACAAGTACAGTATTTGTTTAATGACGTTTATGTGTTCTGGTGTTTAGGCTCGGCTACGGAGAAGTTGGAAAATCTGAACTTTCTACCAAAAAAAACAAAACAAGTGCAACTGTCAATTTAATTATAATTCAATCACTTATATATAATTGAATGCTGTAAAATACTGAGGGCAGAGCACTGGAGAAGGAGCACACGGGTAGCTGAATGGTTAAGGCGAATACCACATAACCGCAACTAGGGTTGGGCGATATGGTTTATAAATAATATCTCGATATTTTTAGGCTATATTGCGATATACATTAGACCTATAACCGCGAAATTATTGAGAATTATTACATTTTGACGGATTGTTCCTTTACGGCACTGGTTTAGCGGCCCAGGAAACTCACAAACCATGCATTGTAAATCTTCTCACGTGATGCTACTCAGCCAATCAAATCAGTGCGTTCCGATAAGCATTGCGACTTGTGTCAGTGAGTGAGATAGACACACATGGGAGAGACGAGTCAAGAGACAACAGCTGGAAAAATAAGTGGCGTGCTCTAAAAAGAGAAAAGTAGACAGCGAAAACAGCTTTTTATCCAGACTGGACAGACTCTTACATGTTCATTCTTCCCAAAGGTAGTTCAAAACCAGCATGTGTCATATGTTCAGAGAGCGTGAAGATTATTAAAGCGGTAACTTCTTTTTTGAAGTGGATGCTTGCCTCTTCCATCACCCTTTCCAACCTGAACACGTTTAAACTCGCTTTGGCGCTTCCCTTCTTCCGGTCTCCGTAGGCTCTTTCTCTGTTCCCTGCTTCTTTCCAGATCCAAAAACACACAGCCTTACATCCCACCTGGAACAAGCCGCAATACATTGAGTATATTCGACATGCCTACCCCTAACCACAACATGCGTGGTTCAATTCTGGTCACAGTGCTGACCTTTGTTTCATATCACACCCCTCCCTCTTTCCCCTTGTTTCCAGTCTGCCTCTGTAGCTGCCTTAGCTTCCAATTAGCCAAAACGCCAAAACATGATAAAAAAAAATAAATAAAAAGAATGGTTTACTGAGAAAGAAGTAGAAATTAATGTCAGTTTTTGCCTTAATTTATCTGCTTAAATAATGCTTTTACCAAATTGTTTTTCCAAACTTAAAGAAACCTGATGGTTTAAACTTTTCTTTCAAATAATTACTAAATTGCTGTCTGCCTCAGTGTCTCTTTTTTTTTGTACTACTGTTGCCACCAAAGTTGTAATTTTTTTTATTTTTCACATTGGCTGCCATTTTTTCATTTTGTTGCAGGTATTCCACAACCACAAAAAGTAGAACTGAGTATCATTAAGACCAAGTAATACTTCCCCAAACGCCAAAGCGTGCACACTTGCAAACTTCGTACATCTGTAAATGTCCTTAAAAAAAGATTTCAGACCTGTGTAAGCAGGGAACTGGTGGTTTCCATCTCAATAAGGTGCACCACTGAGCAACGTGAAGCCAGGGCTGAAGAGCTGATCTGCTTGTTTGTGTGCCTCTAGAAGCAGCTCCTGGTCATCTTCAATGGCCTCTGATTTCTGCAGGATTTCTCCCAGTTTCCGGGCGGTGGTCTCAGAGTCACTGTCTGGTATGATTTTTCTCAATCGAGCCTGAGGAAAACAAAAATCACAAAGCACTGCTGTGTTTAATTGATTTTGTGTGTTTCTAGTAAAAGTGGTGTATTAACAGTGTTTTGGAAGATGTTCCCTGAAACTGAAACAAGAACGAAGCATTATCCTGTTGATAAGATCAACTCAGATAATACTGAACCACAGATGTCACACATTCTCTCTCTGTCTTTCATAAGAAATATTTTTTCACAATATTACAATGAATTTGCACAACAGAGAACACGTTTAGACTTCCCTGTGAGATTGCAGAGGAAGTGTCCAGTCAGACATTGTGACAGCTTATTCACAAAACGTAACTGAGCAATATGAATGCTGCAGCTGTTGTGCAACAGGGACAAGTCAAGCTAAAACTAGATTTTGTGAAAGTGTGCTTTGTACTCACCTCTAATGTTGTTTCATCTTTTTGAGGAGGTAGAGGGGGAAGGTTGAGATCTGCTTGTGCAGCTATCTGTAAGAGCTGTGTGAAGACAGACAGGAAGGGCAGGACTGCATGAGTACAATTTGATATCTTTATCTCTTCATGTAATAGATGAGATAAATTAAAGAAAATAACAGAAAGTAAGAACGCCGCAAATCTCTGCCTTGATATGATTCATGTGTATCAGAAAACTGATAAGACGTTTCCTGTTATTGCTCAGACCTATTTCCTCAGGAATTAGTCGGCTCTCACACAACAACCACATTTCAACGTGCTGTTCAGCAGAATCAGCAAGACCTCAAAATGACAAAAAACAAATTGACACTTGTGTGGGGAAATGCGGTCAAACACTTCTCTCTCTGTTTCACCTCTGATGTCTACGGTGACGAAACGGATAACTTAATGTAATAAAGTCTAAAAGACTTTGTCAGAGTTAATAAATACTTGGAAATTATAAAAAAAACCTTATGACAATACAAATCAGAGTGTTTTGTTAAGAGCTACGTTATGAAAATAATGTATCAAGACCAAAGAGATTTAAAAACATACAACTTTACAAATGATGTCTGGATGTTTGAGTGCAGCGAGATTTAAAGATGAGTTGTTGGATGCTGTAGACCAGTACAAGGATAGAGAAGGATGGATAAAGAGGAAGCCAGACGAATAACTACTGTATATAATAAATAGGGCTGTCAAAGTCAACGTGATAACGCAAATTCGTTTTAACGCCACTAATTTCTTTAACGCATTAACGCAAATTGCTGTTTTTAGGTTTTAGCAGGCTCAGTTTTAAAGCGTGAAGTGAAGATATTGGTATCATATGAAACTAGGAAACCTAAAGAATCCATTGGTATAAACCATGTCATACTAAGTTGTCGTGAAGGAGGTTAAATAACGCTCCAAATTTACGCTAACTTTTGGCAAGGAATAACTGTCATGGCCATTTTCAAAGAGGTTCCTTGACCTCTGAGTCTCCCCTTTACAGACATGCCCACTTTATGATAATCACATGCAGTTTGGGGCAAGTCATAGTCAAGTCAGCACACTGACACACTGACAGCTGTTATTGCCTGTTGGGCTGCAGTTTGCCATGTTATGACTTGAGCATATTTTTTATGCTAAATGCAGTTTGGGGCAAGTCATAGTCAAGTCAGCCCGACACACGACAGTTGTGCTTGTCATCGTTTTGTGTTGATAATTGATTTCCAATAATAAATATATACATACATTTGCATAAAGCAGCGTATTTGCCCACTCCCATGTTGATAAGAGTATTAAATACTTGACAAATGTCCCTTTAAGGTACATTTTGAACAGATAAAAAAATGTGTGATTCATTTGCAATTAATCGCGATCAAATATTTTAATGGATTGGCAGCCCTTTGAGCATATTTTATATGCTAAATGCAGTACCTGTGAGTTTTTTGGAAAATATTTGTCATTGTTTTGTCTTGTTAATCGATTTCCAATAATATATATACAAATATATAAATACATTTGCATAAAGCAAGCATATTTATCCACTCCCATGTTGATAAGATGTGTGATTAATTGCGATGCTTGATCTTTTGCTATGGACAATCATGCGATTAATCACAATCAAATATTTTATTCGATTGACAGCCCTAATAATAAACCAAGGTTTCATTTTTTAAACACAAATTTCTTATTTATGTTTCATGCCTAAAATAAAAACATGAAGTTAAACAGCCCAGCATAAACATGACAAAGCAGGAAACACACAAAGAAACTCCTACCTCGTTTTAACAAATAAACAATCGACTAGAGAATAAAGGAATAATGATATAACAAAATAACACCGTGTATTAAAAGTTCAGGGCACAAAGACCTTTTGTTATGTTTTTTTATTTCTGTATGCTGAAATGTGTGAGTGTTTAGCACCTGGTTAGCTTTCTCCTCCTCCTCCTCCACCTGGTCTCTCAGTGTACTGCACGTGTGCTGTAAAGAAACAGTCTGCTCGTCTATCTTCTCCAGAGCACGGACCACAGCCTTTAGGTCTTTCTGGAAACCCAGACAACACAAGAAGACATCATGTAACACAATTACAGACACCGTTTACTTAATTATATTACAGATAATTAAATACACTGATTTACACACACATTATTAGTTGCACTACATTGCAGTTGTACTTACTTATTGGATTATAATGCCGTTTACTGCATTTAGGAGGTCATCAAGGATGTGTTGATTATTTTTCGCATTTTCAATTAATCATTACTTCTATAAAATGCCACAACATAGTGAAACATGGCAATTGCAAAGTCCCAGAGACCAAGGGAACATTCGATATGCTTTCTACTATTTGTACTCTTAGATGCCATAGGAGCTATTTGTGTTCTATAACTTTTCAACCTAAATACTTCAGATGTTTCATTGTGATAAACAGAAACACATTTCAATTTGAATCTTATTAAGGTAAAATAAGATGAGATAATCCTTTATTAATCCCACAGCAGGGAAATTCGCAGTGTTATTGAATGTTAATATAATTTATTTACCTTTAAACAGAGGGTGATTTCATTCAAATTGCATTTGGACTCAACTTGACAGCATTTATAGCCCACATTTCAAGTAATTGATCTTAAAAGCTTTCCGAAAATGAACAGTAGCAAGACCAACGTAAACCCAATAAATCCAGATACTTAAATGTATCAGTCTAAAGCGGACTTTCAGTAAGTGCTTCAACTTTAAAGTAATTAACTTATCGCAGTGTGTCAAAATCATATCAGAGTTTCTATATAAGCTAATGTGGGTGGGAGTAATGGACACAATATGCTTGTTTTATTGCTGCAAAGGGTCCCCATCTGCAGATATGCACTTTTTAATGATACAGCAAATTATTTTGTGGACCTCCTGACAGAGTGCCACGGACCCCACTTTGAAAATAACTGGCATAGGTAATTTAGAGAATAGCAGAGTCAGTACGTAGAGTGTGTGGGTATGTGGGAAGTGAGTGTCGAAGCAAGAGAGAGAGAGTGGCGGCGAATGTGTGTGTGTGAACAAGTGAGCTGGTGGAGCAGAAGACAGAGTTAGTTTAGCTCTGAGAATATCAAGTGAATGTACAGTGGAAGTTGCAGTTTCTGCAGAAATAAATGCTGCAGCTCCTCAAGACCAACAGAGGTTTCCCGTGTCTTGTTTCCCGGCAACTGAGTGGAGTGACGGGTGCTAACTCCGGAGCGAGTAACGTTATTGACTCAAGCCCAAGCAGGAAAAGTTAACTCAGTGGTTTGTCCGTTCTGGGCTACAGTAGAAACATGGCGGCTGGCTCCGTGACACTAAAGAAAACATACTTATTAATATAATTTTCCATTTCTGCTAATAGATCCCCCTAATTATTGCACACTGTTCCTTTAAATTATGGATGGATTACCAAAATTTTTGTAAATTAATTTTCCATCGAAATACTAATCAGTTAATTGTTTCAGCACTAACTGCAATGTAAAAATAAATTATACGTTTTTAACATATCACACAGAGTATCACCGTCTAGCTCCTCAGACTACAGTGTTTCTCACCTCCAGAGCGCTCAGAGTCGTCTTTCCAACCACTGAGTTCTTGGCCTCCTCTTTGTTGAGACGTTGAGATGAATGCTCCAAATCTTTTTGTTTCTGCACTGGAACTTTGAGCTCTGCACATTGAGCAAGAAACCTAAAAACGTTTGGGAAACATGTCAACAAAAAAACTGATCAAACAACATGATCGTTGACAATCAAGGTTTTTTTTCTACTCGATACTTGAAGATCAAATTGAGGATTTGGGTGATAATTTATGTTCACTCAATTTTCACTGGAATCGTATCATGATGATACGATCATACAATCACTTTTTACTTCCTCTTATTCGTTAAATGTCACTGGGGGCCTGTACTACGAAGCAAGTTCAACATACGCACGGTATCTTTTCATTATCTGGCATCACTAACCCCAACAACTGCAATCATGCTAATCAGCACTACAGCGGTGGTTATCAACTCGGTCAGTCAACCAATCTAGCTGTGGGCGTATTTACATATAACGGGGCGGTGTTTGCAGCATATGACCAATCACAAACATGGACAAGTCTTCTGTCAGCTGAGCAGCATATTTTACAAAGAGAAAACTATAACAGACACATAATCGAGGCTAAAAGTAACACAGGTGCAGATGCCAAATGCAGGAAGGACAGCTGGCAAAAGAATCACTGACTGTATGAATACATTAATTAACAGGCTTATAATGTCACTGCCCCATCTAGAGCAAGAGAAGATCTGACTATTATTACATTTGTGTATTCCATTAAATTAAAGTATTGAGTGGATGTATTCTTATAGAATAGATGAATACAGGATATACTTTATTCATTCCCCTTGAGGAGATTATGGTGTGTATGACAATTTTAGCCTTATTCTTTCAGCTACAACACTGGCGGTGTGAAACAAATAAAAAATAAATATAAAAACATAATTCAAAGCAGTAGGCTTACTTTTATATACTATAATCTCCCCCAGTATACGTAAAGTAACGCAGGGCAATGCATACAGTGTGCGGGACTGTAAGGTCGGAAACGGTCGACACAACACCGGTCTCCTAAGACCCTCATGCGATCCACACACCGAGCTCTGATTGGTCAGTAGGCGAAGCTATACCCGTTAATCTGTTATCTTATCTCGACCATAACCTTGCTCCGGATCAGGTTATGTGAGCAGCATAAGTTACCATGCCCATGTACCCCGGTGTGAACCACTGTCGTAACACGGAAACCTGGGGTTAAACCGGAACTTTTCATCATCATCTTAATTTTTGACTTCTCAGAAATTACCTGTTTTTCAGTATGTTCAGATGTTCCTGCCTCTCTTTCTTCTCTTTCAGTCTCAAAGGAAAAGTTGCTCTGGGAAAACAGATCAAAGTGTCATTACAAAGTTGATTTTGACTGCTATTCATTGACAGTAAGTGCCTCCTAGTATTGAGGGGAAAATTGATGGATGGCTTAAATGGGTTCAATTATACTGACCCGACTAGGGCTGACCCGAATGCTTCGAAGCTTTGACCACTGTCATGGTATTAAACCTCCAAATCAGAACTCGAATGCTTTGGATTTGGTTGTTGTTGTTTATATAAGTATGCAATAATAATGTATAAATCCAAAAATAGCACGTGAAATAAGGAATAATCCCACATTATTCATATTCAACATTAATTATTATTAGTTATTCTCAGACGGATATCGCTGTTGTTGTGTGTAGAGGTGTGCGTGTGTGCAGTGGTGTGACGGCAGCACTATCCCGGGCGCTGAAACAGGGAAGATGGAGACAGACTTTTGCGGCGTGAAGCTTTGAATACCTTCGAATATTTCTCACCAAAGCTTCGAAGCCCAAAAAACGATATTCGGGACAGCCCTAGACCCGACCCATACTGGATTTTGGAGGCCGATATCAATATTTGGGAGTTTAAAAATCTGATAACGATACATCAACTAGTCAGTGCTCTCTGTTGAACAAACTATGTAACATTTTTTTTCTAAATGACCTCTGAACTAGTTGGCAATTCCGTGCTGCAATCTATTGTTACTCATCAGTTGACATATGTATACAACAATACCAACACATATCTGCAATAAGATGGCCAGTTTATCGCTCTATGAACAATCCATACGTATGTCAGAAGACACACTCACTTTATTAAAGTACACTGATAACAATCTAATGCAATCCAGTGTAACAGCGCTGCCACATATGCTACCTTTACGAGGCTTATAATGGACAGTTTTATTAAAACTTTTGGAGAGGTGTTAATTCAACTGCGTCTTTATAACTAATGTCACAGTTTCATGTTTGTAAATGGGGCGGGCAAAACATTAGAAAACACCTCTTAATATAATGCAGTCCAGTTCAACACCACTGCAAACTACAACCTCAATAATAAACTTATACTGTAGTTCTCTCTGACACTGTCAATCAAAGGGGCAAATGAGGACGGTCTGCAGGACAGATAATAATGCACACAATGCACTTTCATAGACTAAGCTACTGGAGTTACCCTGCACTATAATCATTTTTAACAGTCTCTTCTGCACTATTTTCACTTTTTTAATAGTCCTGTATCACAGCTGTTACCCTGCACTATTTTCAGTTTTAACAGTCTTCTTCATCTCCTTGTATTTTTATATCTGGTATATTTTTTTGTACTACTAACTTTTTTTTACTGCCTTTTTACTAAAAATTTTTGCACTATGGTACTGTGATGCTGGAAACTTGAATTTCCCTCAGGATCAATAAAGTTACTATCTATCTATATTATTACTAACTATAGATTTTACAGGTGTATCTAATAAAGTGGACACAGTGTGTAAGAAAATACTATCTTTCACAGTGAAACTCACAGTATTGACAAGTCCATGATGTTCTCCAGAGATCTGATGGAGGATCCTGGCATCAGCTTCCACTTCTCCTCACGTTTGCTGCCTTTTTTTTTAGGGACTGAAGATGAGCCGTCAGCTTTTTCAGGACACAAACAAGAGCAACACAAGAAAACAGTGCGGTTGGTATGCTTTGTGGCTGCATCATTATCCATGCATGGTCTAACATGTAAACATGTGAAGAGGCAGTGCTGTTCAGAGTTGTTCTCACCTTTCCTCTTCCGTGCTGGTTTTGGCTGCTTCTCCTATAAAGACATTAATATTATTGAGCAAGTTAACAGGAGACCGACAGGACTATGCAGATGGATAGTCAACATCAGCTGCAGACTTCACCTCTTCTTTACCTGAAGCTGTTGTTCTGTCTGCACTGGCTTTCTCTTCTTCTTCGGGTTTGGTGCTTTAGATGAAGCCCTGCTGGAACCTTTAACAGGCTTCATATCTGATAACTCAGTACACAGCTTTACCAATGAAAGCTCAAACTTGACTAGTTGTTGTCAACAGCTGAGCTAGTGTGTTTTCGCGCTGCTGTTTTCGAACAGTTTAGCGCACAGTCCAATGCGCATGCGTGAAAATATGTTACGTTTCCCCCCGTATTTCGGCCTGACAGGCAGCAATTCATCTCAAGCTATAATAATATTACCAGGGCCAAACACAATATCGGGAGGCTTCATCATTCAGAACTCAAGTACAGGCAAACACAAGCAGTCTTCTTTGAGATAACGTTATATATCAGCAGCATACAGTGATGACATGGTCACAACCAGCCAGGATGGAAACGCTACCTGTGAGGCTCTGCACAGGGCGTCTGAGCCCATATATACACTGCAGTGGGCTGAAGCCATTTTGACTGAGCAGAAACTGACGTCATCACGTCCTGAGAGCCTCCTTGGCGGTTGAAGACGTGTAACCATGGTAACATGGTGCCAATCTCATGGTACCAAAATCTACAATTTTGTGAGAATCAAAGTCTGAATTAATTTAAAATAAATATTAAGCCTAGCAAAGTGAAATATTGTACTTAACAGTTAAATCGAAGCGTTATTGATGTTAAAGAGCTGTCAGTCAACTACCGCATTGCATTGTGGGATATTTTTTGGCATTGCATACTGTAATATTTCACCTGAAATAGTTTGCATAATATAGTACTATTGGTTTCATATTAAAGGTCCCATATCGTGCTCATTTTCAGGGTCATACTGTATTTTGTGTTTCTACTAGAACATGTTTATATGCTGTAATGTTAAAAAAAAAAGTTTAAAGTTTCGGACATACTAAAATATCTCACATACTGTTTTTTGTCTACTAAATATCAAGCTAGTATGGAATTTCGGACACAACCATATTTTCTAATAGAAGAATGTTTTCATCAGCCTTTCTGGAAACTCGAAGCATGATAGTGTGGTTTCTATGTCCATAATCTAAGATAATGTATTGGCTAGTAAAATCTGAGCAGCTTGCCAGTATGCAAGGGATAATTTACAGCCAGCGGGTCATTGCTGTGAAATAAACCCTGACAGCATCGCCCTGAAGGGGTTTATTTCACAACAATGACCCACTAGCTGTACATTATCCCACTTATTACACAGCTACTTACTTAAGAAATCACTAATTTGACAAAAAAATGGTCCTCCAGAGTCCGACATCAGAACTGCACCCATAGCAACGGTCTGTTACACATTGCAACGGTGTTATACATAGCAACGGTCTGCTATACATAGCAACAGTCTGAAATAACAGACCCTAGAACGCTGTAGTTGACCAATCAGAATTGAGAATTTTTGTCTTTCTTATATATTATCTTATATATTACTTTATATTTTACCAGCAAATTAACAAACCAGCAATTGGAATTCCACATTAAACCTATTTCACTTGTTGCACCTTAAATAGAAACAGGGGATCTCCATTCGACCTATT